>JACEII010000026.1:5041834-5156409 GCA_014332785.1 Antheraea mylitta | reverse complement strand
TTTTTTACAGACTGGTGCTAAGAGCAAATAACTCTGTTGAGCCTGAAAGATACAGTGATATATTGATTGAGGTATTTATTTTTTATAAATATCAAGTATAATTGTTTAGGAGGTAAACCACGATAGCTCAAGTATGCGGACTCCTCGTTATTCGATGTAGGTTCGAATAAAACGATGAGCCTCAGTTTTCCGTTAAAGAAAATATCATAATAAAAGTATAGCATGGTGGTAGCGTTTTTTCTAATGCCATCGACTATAATTTAGAAGTTTACCGCATTACCATCTTTGCCAATATCGTCATTTAATATGAGATTATAGTCAAGTATAAGTTATAAAAACATGTGTATAGTTCAAACGCGATAGAAGCGTATCCTTCAGAAAGGAAGTGAAAAGATCGTATGTCTTACTGTTCTCCAATACTTAAAGGCAAGTGAGACACTTCTCCCACTCTACCTGATACAGTGTTTACCCCTACCGCTGCATCATCACACAAAAAGGTTGCGGATCAGATTTCCAAAGCCCTAAGATGTATCATTGCAATTATTAACATTTTATTAAATAAAATTTTAAACTCTGAAATACAAGTAAACTTTTAATTTTATCTAGGTGGTAGTGGTTAGAGAGAGGGACCTGTTAAGACTGGTGATGCCAGGTGGTACGCGACAACGTTATACTTCCCTTCGAGATCGCATGTCGGAAGCACTCGCCCAGAAAGGACTGCGTATGCAACTTCACGACGCGAATACAGCCTTCCATGCTGACTTCGGGTAAATATCAGTTGATAATTAACCCTTGGATTGTCCAAAACTTTTAAGCTTTAAGCTCTAAACTAATGTAGATCTTACGATGCACTTGGGTTACTTACGGTCAATAGACTGTTTATTTATTTATTTATTATTTATTACTGTTCGTAGCATAAGATTAAAAAACTACACATTTACAAAATTTTAATAATAACAAATTTTGTAATCACTCATCCGATTGTTAGATTGTCATAAGAAAAGTCAATTCCAAAAATATTACAATACAATAAAAATTAAAAATAGAAGCCCTGTCAATGCCTTAACAGTAATTAAACTAGTCGCAGATCTTACTGGCGGTGGCTATTGTTCCAGTACTTACTAGCGTTGTATCGAAAACTACCTCTAAAGTCTTATATAGTTAGATTCGCATTTTTGCGTAACCTAGACAACAGTTCAAGCCGAGATGTGCGGTGCACCCTTGAGCTAGTTGTCAAAATAAAATTGGCTAAGTACCTTAAGCGCTCGCCATAGTAGTCCAGTGAAACTGTTAAGGTCTAGCTAGGCCAACAACGTTGCAGGGGCAGTTTCAGGTCAGTCTACATGCTCGATCCCTGGCTGCCCCTACCATGCGGCGGACGGTACACCGTGGGGTTTTAGTCCGTGCGAATCGGACATAACCTACCCTCTCCCCCGGGAGGGTAGCGTATCCGTTAGGGATTTCCCCACGTTAATAAAAAAAAAAAAAGGCCAACAACGTTGCCATTTCGAAAAAACTAACCTCTAAAGGCTGCTGTAGTGTGACGTGAAGTTAATATTTGTGTAGACGTTATTCTACGCTCAGAGATTTTTTGACTACAAACCCAAGTATTTCAATATGGTATGGACGTTGACGAAACCCAAATGATTTACTACTATAAAATCATTTTGTAGACCCTGTTTCCAATTCCGGAAAGTGGACTCCGGTGAAGCTCAGACACCAAAAGCAATGAAGTCTACTATTCGCTCGCTGGGCATAGAGTTCCAGGAGATTCTTGAGAAGTTCAACGTGCATAATATCACGAGCTGCGGTGTCTCCAGGACGAAACACTCTGCAGCGCAACATGCGTTGTTGGCTCTAGCTGGAATTCTCCCGCTCGCTGCCTTCATAACTACTATAGTACTGTGCTGTATGCATTCTAATGGTAAATATTTATAATGTTTTAAATGAAACTTCTCTTGGGACGGTTTATTGGATTTTATGAAATGAAAACGTGTAACGAAAAAAAGATAACTACAAATTTATATATAGGTTTTAGGTTGTGAAAGAATGAAACAAAAAGGTAGAGAAACATTGAAATATATATATAGCATTATTTTCTGTTGAATTGCAGTGAATATCCCACACTTTTATAAAATTTCGTGGTATGTACCTACACAATAACACTAAAAACGAATCTTTATTACCTCCATAATGGTTGCCAATTAATGACATAATTTTATCATTTGTGGACAAACAAATGGAGCCGATATTTGAGGACGATTCTCATTTAGCTGGCATTATTGTGACTTTTTAGGAATTGATCTGTAACAGTTTGTGACTTTTTTTTGCAGCCAAAAGAAGATCAAAGTCTGCGCTTCTCATCGTAAGAGAAGGCGCCACAGTAGCGCCGAGTAATATATCTGTGCCTACCAGGCTATACGCTGAACCTTTATACACTACTTGATATATCCAAGTTAAAGTTCAAATATGTTACTATTAAATTACTGCTATTTTTAGGGAATCCTTTTAAAGAAGAATAATCCCCTTAAATCCCAATGTATCGTCTCGATTTTATATTCTCAATTAAGAAGCCACATTACTAACTAATATGGATCTTAAATTCAAGATGGGAAAAAGAATTTAATACGTCTTCGTATTTTTCGATTATATTCCAAATTTTCATGAAAATGTTAATATCACATTTATATAAACAAGTAACTCAAAATGTCAATTTTGCGGGAAAATACGTTGAACCATATTTACGCGTTCGATTTAAATTTATCTTAAACAGAAGCGCCTTAAGTCAATTCTAAAAGTACGGACGAGTAGTGTAAATGTATTGCTATTTGGTCGTTGTAGAAATATGATTATTTTTAACACAAAGATATTCTAATAAGTGTCAAAAAAGTCAATTCAGTTCAAAAAAATATGTCGTAATATAATGTCAATGCAGACGGAATAACAAGCATAATGCACTACGATAATAATTAGCTTAAAACTAAATTAAGTCCGAGTGTTACTGGAAAAAAAATTGATCTTTTATATTGTGTGACATAAATATTCCTATATATACTCATACAATAGCACTAATAAATAACCACTATGTTATGAAGTTTTGTTATATCTAGAATAAATAATTTTAATTTGACCAACTGACCTTCGTGTGAGGAATATAATAATATAAAATTTTTCTTTGAGTATTGACTATGTATATACATGATTACGTATATATACTACTTTGGTGACTATGGTATATAGTGATGTGAATATCAAATAGTATAGGACTTGCCAAATATTGCCGAGTTTTTAGAAACTGAGTTAACGTTATTTTTTTTTGTAACATTCTTTGTAGCATTTGATTCTCGGAACTTATAATGAGGTATTCTGTATTGAGAAACGGTAGAAAAGTTGTTTTTGATCTGTTATTAATCCGTGAAAGCACTTAAAGCTATATTTCTTATATGTATATTAGAAGTCTGGCGGACATTGTCCTGCCTTGGCAATAAAAAAAATCCTAAACCTCAATCACAGCTCCACCTATCGGATCCAATTGTGAATCTAAACTGTTCTCGGATCCACTGGAACACAAACACAAAATTTAATTAAAATCGGTCCAGCATTTTAGGAGAGTTCAGACGTATCAATATCAGACACGTATAGGATAAATTTATATGTATAGATTATTTCATATTTATTGCAATTTAAAGAATAAAAATTTGTATTTGCACAGATAAAAATTAATTATTACATAATTACACCACATTCAAATGGTATGATGCTAGAGACACAGTCCTTTAGAAAATCGTGTACTCTTTTTCTCGTCGTATTCAACTTAATGTTCATAGTACAATTGTCTCTGACGCGCCGCGGCGTGCTTTATATAACTTTTAATAAGATAGGATGGAAAACTCCAGACCTTAGCGATACCATTCCAACATTATGATAACTTGCGAGACGTGCTACTTTACTAAGAGTGGAGGAAGGTGGGCCTTCAGCGCCCTCGCTGGTCGAACAAAATGCAACAATACAAGCACCATAATTTCATGCCGATTTTCTGTAGGTCGGGTGGTAGAAACCCGGGCGAGCCGACCCATTCATGCTGAAACCATGAACCATACTGTATACATATGTCTAGGATGTGACAATATTATTCAAAGAAATATATAACTATTAAAATTATTTCTAGTTTTAAGATAATTTTGTTAATTTATGTACAAAGTAGCGTCATGACCATTGCGAATTCGTGATATATAATATATATTAAATCTTCTAAGTCAATTGTATGAAACGTTTGTCAATTTTATAAATCGAAAAAATACTCATAAATAATTTAAATGATATTGTTTTGTAATGATGTATGTGAAAATAAATTATTTGATTCGATAAAATTATGGTTTTATTTTGACAAGTTCAAATTTTGTTTTAAATGTAAGGTCAACTTTGTTTTTGGTAAGTTTAAATAATTTTGATGATTTTTTTCGTACTAGTGGAATCTTTAGATTGTAAGGAAAATATGTAAACCATAAAAGATTGTTACGAGGGACAGGCCGGTACTAATCGTTCGCTGACGTGATTAAATCAGGAGGGTCGGTAAAAATGTGTCGCGGACGTCTTTTATGTCGCCCAGCGTTGGGTACGAGTTCGTACTTTGCAGCGGATACCACTAACAGACTAGGATGATTCGCGGCTCGCTCGAAATAACTACTTGTGAGTGATTTTATATACGCCCAGATGGACAGCATCTCCAGGTCCCTGTGGATGATCCGCATTCCGGACGTACTTTGGGGCACCGCTGATTTTACGCAGAACCCGGTTCTGCAGTCTCTAAATCTTTAAAATTTTTCGCGTGAGCAAAGACCGGACAACTATACGTCATTATAGGAGGGATACAAATCTTGTATAATGTGAGCTTATGTCTAAGGGACATTTTGCTCTTCTGACAATGCAAATAATGGAAGCGATCCAAGACTATAGCGGCTTTGTTCCGCACTCTCTTTACGTGAGAATCGAATTTTAAGTGTATGTCTAATGTAACGCCGAGATACTTGACCTCGGTGGTCCAGGGTATCTCGGTTTTGTATAGCCTTATGGGCTTTAAACTATTGACGCGACTCCTAGGATCGAAGAATATCGCGGCATTCTTTTCGGGGTTACTCGCTATACGCCATCGAAGAAACCAATCATCGAGTGTGCTGACGGCTTCTTCGATGCGATTCCTGAGGCGATCCGGCCGCCAGCCAGAAGCGTAGATAACTGTATCATCAGCATAACAACCTACCTCAACTCCCGGGAGCTTAGGTAGGTCGCTGATGAACAGGTTGAAGAGGGTGGGCGCGAATATTGAGCCCTGTGGCATACCTGAGCGTATCGGGCGAGGCGACGACAGTTCGCAGTCTACTCTAAAACGGAAGGTTCTATTGGAGAGATAATCACAGATGATGTGAACTAACCTATCGGGTATACCTGCTAGACTTAACTTGTATACGAGCCCTTGGTGCCAGACCTTGTCGAAGGCCTTGGCGACATCGAAAAAGACTGCTATTGTACGTTTCGGATTAGTGTCTTTCACGGGCGGATCCGGTTGCGGATGCGGGTCGGCATTGAATTTAGAAAAAATGTACTCAGTGAGGCGGAGTACTTGGTCTGTGCAAGAATGTTTGGCGCGAAATCCAAACTGCTCAGGTGGTATTAAATTATGATGGGTGAACGTAACCTGGAGACGG
This sequence comes from Antheraea mylitta, assembly GCA_014332785.1. NCBI lineage: Eukaryota > Metazoa > Arthropoda > Insecta > Lepidoptera > Saturniidae > Antheraea > Antheraea mylitta. The sequence goes on along the minus strand of JACEII010000026.1, from coordinate 5,150,704 downwards.
TTCAGAAGGAGCCGCTCGTAAAGTTTAAGGTAGAGTAAGGTATCTAACAAACTAATGGGGCGATAGCTATCGGGAAGCGTAGCTTTCTAGCCGGGCTTGTGAATTCCTATCACTACGGCCTTCTTTCAGACGGCTGGAAAGTGACCCTGGGACATGGCCGCATTGAAGATGCAGACCAATAGAGCTATGATGCGGTCAAAAAGGAGCTTCAGAACCGCGTTCCTGATCCCATCGGGACCTGGGGACTTCCTAGGCTTGACGCGTGATGGCGGCCGAAACTTCATCGAAAGTGATCGAGGTTAGGGTATCCACCGGAGGAGACGCGAGTGCATGCTTTGCGGCTGATTCGATTAACTCGATATTGGAAGGGTCAGTGTTATCAGTGTTTGGCGAACACTGTTTCTCTTAACTCGCGGCGAGACATTCTGCTTTATCAGTGTTATCGAACGCGGGAGGCAACCCGGGGCCTCTATCGAGAGGAGACATTGGTATGATCGTGTCTGACTTAAACTTTCGCGTGAGGGTCGAGAATGACAGGCGAGACGGCTAGATATCCTCCAGAAATCTGTCTCAACTGTCACCCCGGATCTCAGAAATACGAGACTTGACTACTTTTTGTAAGAAACGTAAGCGCTCGCGGTTCTCTACAGACGGGTAAGCGTCGTAAGCTCGAGTCGCGGCGTTCTTTTCCGTGATCAATGCTCTCACGTCGTCGGGGAGTATAAAACGGCGTTCATTCGCCGCTTGTACCTCTTTCGAGGTCTCCCTGACGGCGGTCTAGAGATAATTAACCAGGGAATCGATGGCCGAATGCGCGTCGGTTTTAGACACCAACACGTCCGGAATCCTGTCTAAACTACTAGACGATGAATTATCTTTAAAGTATTTGACGAGTTTCGCGTAATCGGCCACTCTGACCGGCGACGGGCTGAAATCTGAATTCTGACCTAACTGTAATACCATGTAATATCAGTAATCATACTCGGCGACTTTAACGCACATCCGGGTGAGTTATTCGGCAATGAACTACTGAGTTTCTGTGCAGATCAGTATTGGACCTGTCCCGATTTGGACTTACTTTCGCGCGATACGTACACTTTTGTTAGTGACGCACACGGTAGACGCCACTGGCTTGATCTCTGTGTAATAACAGAGGCCGCGAGGAGTCTGCTTGTTAGTGTAACTAATATGATACGTATTGGTCTGATCACATGCTTATACAGTTACAGTGTAATTTTAATATGATAAGACCTGAAATAGTGACTCACAATCTGATTAAAAATGTTATATCATGGGGGAACGGGATGCTAGTCAAATAAGTAAATTCAGAGAAAGATGTCACACTAAGCTGAGGGAAATTAATTTCCCGTCTGAATTTTCAAAATGTGCTAGAGGGTTTTGTGAGAATACCAATCACAAATTAGTATTAGACAGTATGTATGAAAACATTATATGTATTCTTAAAGAGGCAACCCAATGTTCCAGTAAAACGGTTGCGGGAGTGAATAGGGGTAAAAAGGTTATCGGGTGGAATAGGCATGTTAAGCAAGCACACGCAGACGCCCGACTTGCATTTCAAATCTGGAGTATATCTGGTAAACCGGCTGCTGGTTCTGTGTATAAACATATGCATAAAACGAAAAAAGCCTTTAAATCAAAATTACGATGGTGTCAGAGTAATCAAAAGCAAATAAAAATGGATATAATAGCTGAAAATCATAAATGTAAAGATTTTTCAAGGTTCTGGAAAAATACTAATAAATTAAATCCGAAGTCGGGCATCCCCGTGAACGTAGCAGGTCAACACGACCTCACTGCTATTGCCAACTTGTTCGTAAAACATTTCAAAGTGGTGTCTCCTCTTGGTTTACCATCCGACGCTGTTGATATTAAGGATTTTCGGACGAAGTTTAACGTCAGGTTCTCAACAAAACAGATTACTGATTTTATAAAAAATAAAAAGTATGGTTAGGGGTAAATCGCCGGGGCTTGACTACCTCAGTGTCGACCACTTGCAGCATGCAGGAATTCACTTGCCTAGTGTGATGGTAATATTTTACTCGCTCTGCATGAGTCATGCTTATCTACCTAGTGATCTCATGAAAACGGTGGTTGTGCCAGTTGTAAAAGACAAGACTGGGGACACATCAGATTTTCGAACTACAGGCCGATATCGCTTGCTACTGTCATTGCTAAGGTGCTGGATGGTTTGCTTGACAGGCATATGGCGAACCGCATTCAATTACACGAAGCGCAGTTTGGTTTCAGACCAGGTCTCTCCACTGAAAGTGCCATATTGGCTCTCAAGCATACCGTTCAATATTATACGTCTAGGAAATCACCCGTTATAGCATGTTTTCTAGACCTTTCTAAAGCGTTTGACCTGGTATCATACGATTTATTGTGACAGAAACTGATAAAAGATACCTCAGCGGATAGGGAAGTTATATCAGTACTACAGTATTAGTATAACAATCAGACAAATTGCGTTAGATGGGCAGGATTATTATCAGATAATTACAGGCTGCAGTGTGGAGTGGGGCATGGCAGCCTTACTTCTCCGCGTTTCTTTAGTCTGTATATAAACCGCTTGATCGCTGGGCTCAGCAATACTTTTCAAGGTTGTTATGTAGACGGGGTATGCGTCAATAATATTAGTTATGCTGATGATATGGTATTTTTGAGCCCTTCGATCAACGCAATGATGGGTCTGCTCACAATTTGCGAAAGATACGCGGAGGCACATGGGCTCAGATACAATGCTAAGAAAAGTGAAGTACCAGTCTTTAAAGCAAGCATGAAGACCTATCCTATTACACATCAGTTGAGACTGTGTGGATGCCCCTTAAAGCAAGTTACTAATTTTAAGTATTTGAGTCACTGGGTATCTGATGACTTAAAAGATAGCCTGGACATTGATCGTGAGCGCAGATCATTGGCTGTCCGTTGTAATATGTTGGCTTTTTTTTTAACGTGGGGAAATCTCTTATGGATACCCACCCTCCCGGGGGAGAGGATGGGTTATGTCCGGCTTGCACGGACTAAAACCCCACGATGTACCGACAGACCGTAGTGTTGGGGCGGCAAGGGAAGTAAGCTATTCCCCTTAGATAGCCGCCCCAACGGTCCGCTCGGCGGAAGGTGGCCGCCTGCACTGCGCAGCGCGCGCACTTTGGTGGCACCGAGGGCGTCCGCCCAGACCGTAGGCGGCCATCGCCCGCACAACTCCCATAAAGAGTCATCGTGGCCAGGCGCTCTACCTCCTTCCATTCCCCCCCCCCCCCCGGGGCTACGACAAGGGTGTCATCCGCATAACAAATTAGGCGTGCTATATATGGGAGCACGCCGCGGAGCACCCAGTCGTAGCCCATATTCCACAGGAGCGGTCCCAGGACCGACCCCTGTGGAACGCCCCGCTTTGTGGCCCGCCAAACCATCCGTCCGTCGCTGTCGACGTAGGCGACCTGCCTGTCCTCCAGGTACGCCTCCAACAACCGCCGCAGGTACGGGGGCACTCCGAAATATCGGAGAGCCTCCCGTATGATACCGTGAGGTAGGCTGTTGAAGGCATTGGCGATGTCTAAGGACACCGCCAAGATCCTCTCCCCTTGAGAGATCGCCCCTGTCGACAGAGATTTTAGGAGGCACGGGCGTCCACTGTAGAACGCCCTGCCCGGACGCCAAATTACGCGTCCGATATATTCGGCCCCACACCCTCCAGGTGCTGGACGACTCGGGAAGAGACAACCCTCTCCAGCACTTTCCCGACTTCGTCCAGCAGAACAAGGGGCCGATACCCGGACGCGCAGTCCAGAGGGCGGCCCTCCTTCGCCATAAGGCAGAGCCGTCCTAACTTCTAGAGCTTCGAGAACTGCCCGACTACCAAACACCGGTCGAACAGCTCCCGAAGCCACCCCCCAAGTTGACCCAGTGCAAGGCCGAGCACCCGACCCGGGACCCCATCCGGGCCGGGCGCTCTACGCCCGTTGAGGAGGCGCTCGACAGTTCTCGCCATCTCCTCCTCCGTAATTGGGGGAGGACTGTCAGGCACCTCCCTAATTTCCACCCGAGACGGAGGTATGGGAGGAGCAGATATCAGCGGAGGGTCGGGAAACAACTCTCCCACGACCCTCGCCACCCCTTCCGGCTGGAGGGTCTCCGTCACCGGGGGCGCCCAGGATCGTAACTTCTTGCGTATGATGCCCGAACAGCCGCCGGGCCGCGGAGCAGGCCGCCCGAAGATCGGCGATCTCTGACGACCACCAATACACCGCCCGTTCGTTTGGGTGGGGTACGCTCCACGGCATCGACGCGTCGTAAACCTCCGTGAGGGTAGCACGGAGGCGTGCTGTGGACGCGTCGACATCGTCTTGCGGGGGGGGGGGGGGGGGGGGGGCCCCCCCCGGGGGAGGGCCGCCTCTTCCGCTAGTTCGCGGTTGAGGCGGCTCACCGCTCAGCAGGGGAACCTCGCGCTCCCCCGGGGACAGGAGGCAATTCCGGCTTAGAAGGTGGAGACCTTGAACCTAATATATCGGTGGTCCGGTAGGGTCTCTACCTCCTCAAGCACTCTCCAGCCCCGGACACGACATGCGACAGACGGGGTGGCAAACAAAAGGTCTACCACAGACACCCCGTTCTGTCGCACGCACGTGTGGACGTCCCCCTGGTTGAGGAGGGCCAGCCCTACTTCAGCTACCTCCTCAACGGCCGCGCCCCTCAGGTTCGTGGCTGCCGCTCCCCAGGTCCTCGATTCAGCGTTTAAATCACCCATGAGGACCACGGGGAGCGGCGACAGCCGCCTGACAGCTCCCTGCAAGGAGCTGAGAAATGCCTCGAAATCCCACAGGGGCCTGTTAGGGGAGAAGTACGCCCCCACAATAGCATATTGTGCGCCTTATAAATAAATAAAAAAACCACACAATTTTTAGTGATGAAGAAAAGTGGGAAATAATATTAAAACAAAATATCTTATACAAGTTCATTTAGATTGACTGTATTATAAATTGTTGTTTAAAATAGCAGGATGTCCTGGCAAATTCGGGACCTCTGGCAACACTGCCTAGTACTTACATTAGTATATACTTTCTCACTTTTATTTCTGGGTCCGTGAAGGTTTAGAGTGGCCTTCAATTAGCTGGTAACCGTGGCTGCGTTATTCTGCTTCATTTGTTTTCATTAAATAAGCGAGCAGTCCGTTAGTGGTATCCGCCGCAAACTATGAACCCGTACCTAACGCTGCGCGTTATAAAAGACGTTCGCGACACATTTTCACCGGTCCTCCTGATTCAATCACGTCAACGAACAATCAGTACCAGCCTGTCCCAAGAAACAGAGCGTGTTCACGCCCACGCCCACGTAAACACAGATCACGCCGCCATGGTCTGGGGGTTAATTTCGCTCCCGCACACCCGATTAGGCCTCCCACGGCAGTGGCTCAAGCCTAGGTTTGATCCCTCGGTAGGGAGCCCTTGAGTGCGTTGCTTGCGCGATACGGTGACACACAAATATACATCACCGCTACAACACTACACGATCACCCCCATATACATGCACGCCTACACGCTTACACATGAAAGTGGATGGGTTTACTTTTTTTTTTAATTCGAACTAAAAAACTCTCAATTTTCCGATACTAAATATATGGAGGAGTCGTTGAGGCGTGTATGCTTGGTACACATATACGTTTCAACAACTGATACATATATAAATAGTTAGCTAGGTTAGCTAAAATAGGTCGCGATTTTGCATGCAACAGGCAACAGCCAAGCCGAGGTGTGCCGTGCGCCCTTGAGCTGGTTGCCAAAATAAAATTGGCTGAGTGCCTTAAGCGCTCGCCTTAGTAATCCGGTGAAGCTGTTAAGACCTTGCTGGGTCAATAGCGTAGTCATTTAGAAAAAAAAATTGAATAAGCGATTTTATTAAAGCAGCCCGTTTTTCGAACGTTTAGCTCGATCTCGTAGTCCGGTGAAGCTTGTAGGGCCAATAGTGTAGTCAGATCAAAAAAAAAATTAGCTCGATCTTTTCAACATTTCTAAATCGATGTCATTTAACCAATATTAGTAGATTATTTGGTATACAAATATTAAACAAAATCCACTATTTGTTAAATTATTATTTGTTTGTTAAGTATTCTTATATATCTAATATTTTATGTTGTCAAATACATAACATGCCTTTGTTGTTTTCATTCAAACTGCAAGCGAAATATAAAATTGGTTCAAATAAGCTAATATTAAAACAAATAATTTTAAGTGCGTCCAAAACAAGTTAATTATATATTCATATCTTGAATGACGATAGCATTCAGGAACTATTATATATTTATTCGTACGGTTGAAGTATAATTAGATAGCCGTGACTATTATACTGAATATAAAATGGTTATAGTATTGTTATTAATAGCAGTGATAAGCCTTGTGGCTTGTATCAGGGGTATTTATCAGAAAAGCACGAATGCTGTATGCTTATTGAAGACACGTCTCGATGGTAAAACGGTTATCGTCACCGGCGGAACAGCAGGAATGAGTTTGGAGATAGCCGTGGAGATCGCACGTCGAGGCGCAAGAACAATTGTCGCGTGCCCGTTTCCAACCGAAGGGGAAGCAGCTAAGAATTTAATTAAAAAAGATCAAGAAACGATAACCTCGTCTACAAATACCTGGATCTTGGGTCTTTGAATTCAGTTAGAGAATTTGTTAATGATATTTTAGCCATTGAAGAGAAGCTACATATTTTAATAAACAACGCTGGCGTCGGGATACCGAGTGACAACGTAACATCTGATGGAATGAACTTCATAATTCAGGTGAACTATTTTGGAACTTTCCTACTAACTCTCCTCTTGTTGCCACTGTTAAAACATTCAGGAACATTAGAAGATCCGAGCAGAATAATAAACACCTCTGCAGTAGCACATTGGATTGGAACATTCGATCCAGCTATATATAATACGAGAGCCAAACTATTTTATAATTTTCAGATACTATGCTGACAACAAGTTTTGCTTATTGCTTTTCACTCACGAACTATCAAAAAGACTAAAAGGTTCCAATGCAGTGATTAACTCAGTGGATCCCGGAGCCGTCGGGACAATAATTTTTATTTCTGATAATGAATATCTTGGTATTATTTTTATGAATCTCCAACTTGTTTTATTTAAAACTCCATGGCAGGGTGCTCAGGCTTGTCTTTATGCTGCGCTAGATAGAGAAACTGGAGAATTTAGTGGAAAGTTTTTCAAGAATTGTCAACTATCAAGAGCCAAGTCTCAAGCGTATGACGATAAATTAGCAAAGAAATTGTGGGAGGAATCAGTGAGGCTGGTAAAGCTGAATGATATTGATAAATGATTTAGATCATAATTAACCATAACGTTTACATTTGTTTATCGTTATAATATTATTTTCTGTAAAACTTGAACATGATTTTGCAATAAACAAATTATTGATAATTGTTAGCCGATGTATCATATGATATAGTGATATTATAAATCGATTTTCTCCTTTCTTTGTTCTTACTTTGTAAATTCATACTGAATAAATAGACAGAAAAAATGGAAGAAATTTTGTAGGTGCTAGAGCCACGCTGAAGCTATTATTGGTTTCAGCATGAATGGGTCGGCTCGTCCGGGATAGCATCACCCTCCCATGGAAAACCGACATGAAGTAACAGTGCATGCATTGTTGCCTTTCGTTCGGTCAGTGAGAGCACCGGAGACCTATCTCCCCTCCCCTCTCCTCTCCCTATCTCTCCATTGCTCCAAACACAGGCTGGTAAGGCATTTGCGACTCCTCTGGGGTTGCTGGTGTCTGTGGACGGCGGTGATCGCTTGGCAGCGGGTGACACGTCTGTTCGTTTACCTTCTATATGATATAAGAAAAAAAAGAAGGAAATCAGAAAAAAACGCTTTTTGATTATAACACATGATTTGATACTTGATATAGTGTTGCTTTGGGATAGACGAAATCTGTAAAATAAGGCAACATTGTGTACTCATGTCAGCAGTATTTGAGTGCCGTTTAGGTAACATTTACGTTTCGAATTAAGGAATTTGATGTTAGCAAAAATACGAAGAAAGTTATGGATAAAAATTATAGTATGTTTAATATTTTGAAGGGTAACTTGAAGGATGATGGGGATATCATTTCGGTACGCATTACGAAGGTTATATTAAGATAGAATTGGAAGAATGCCACTGCATTCCGCAAGCTCCGCAACACCCCCGACGGCAGGCGTTTCCCACGCCACATCCGGCTGAGGCATCCTGGTTGCTAGGCTGCCTCCCAGCCCCCCGAATCCGTGCAATGGGAGTCCAGGCCCCCCGACTCTTTCCTCCTGGGTTCAGCCAACAGCGGTGGAGAAAACAGGCCCCTCCGCCGCCCGCCCCCATTGGTTTTTTTTTTATCGAGGTTTACTCCTCATCTACCTCAACCTTCCTGAAGGACTTTCCAGCCTAATCTAGCCTATACTACCCCCCCCAAATCCCTCCCCCTATCCTACCTAACCTTAATGTAAGCTATCCCTACAGACCTACTCCTAGCCCTAACCTTACCTACCTAACCATACAGCCCTATAATCCCCCCCTCCCTTGCTCTACCTGGAATGTCTTTCAGGGTAGCCTTTGGTGAAATTGTCCACCACCTCTCCTTCTTCCGCGTCCGAGTCCACATCGACGTGTCGTTGTTGCTCTGCCGCACCTCTCTCGTTGCCTTTCCGCCTCTTCCTTTTGTGATATAACGGCCTCACAATAGGAAAGGACCGCAGTCCAAGCCGTCTCCTCCCGAACCATGGAGCGCACCACAGCTGGTAGGGTAAGGTCAGAGCCGATCGCTATCATGAGCTCTGAACGCTCTATGGACCAAGATGGGCATTCCTCCATCGAGTGTTGAGCTGTGTCCATATCACACTCCTGACAGTGGTGACATCTAGGTGTCCCTTCTTTTCTGGCTATGTTGTGCAAATATCGCCCAAAACAGCCATGAAGAAGCGGGCCGAGAACCAACCCCTGTGGAACACTGCACGATATGGCCCTCCGGTGGAGGCGAGCACCCTGACCGTTACACGCTACGCTTCTACCTTCTAAATATGAAGCAATTAGGTCAGACAGATACTGCGGCACTCGATGGTATTTTAGCGCCTCATTTATACACTCCCAGGGTATACTGTTGAATGCATTGGCAATGTCCAATGACACTGGTAATAATACAGCACCCTGGGAGACTGCCTCAACATAGAGCGCTTTAACACGCAATATTACGTCAGATGTCGACCGCCCAACCCAAAAACCATATTGCGCCTCCGAAAGATTCGGCCCCACTCTGGCCAATTGTCGAACCAATCGTCGTACAACGATACGTGCAAGAAGTTTCCCAACTTCATCCAGCAGAACGATCGGGCGATACCCTGACGGAGAATCCGTAAGACGCCCTTGCTTTTGGAGTAATATAAGGCGACCCAATTTCCACTCAGGGGGAAACTGTCTGGTCTCCATACAAGCATTAAGTAGTCGCCTCAATAGAGCTAACTTTTTTTTTACGTGGGGAAATCCCTAATGGATACCCACCCTCCCGGGGAGAGAGTGGGTTATGTCCGACTCGCACGGACTAAAACCCCACGGTGTACCGACAGACCGTGATGTTGGGGCGGCAAGGGATCGTTCTATGCTATTCCCCTTGAATAGCCGCCCCAACGGTCCACCCGGCGGAAGGTTGCCGCCGGGCTCCTACCTATAGAGAGGCAGCTGGGTACACGCCAGTTGCCCCCCCTCGTCCACCGGATCGGTACAATGAGGGGATGAGCCCCCCGACTGCATCCCCTCAGGTCCGGCTACAGTGGCAGGAGGAGTTGGGCAAAGCGCCGCCTACTCCTGCCGGTCCTCTTATGGTGAAGACGGTTACTGAGGGGGTCCGATGACTTCCTCGCAAAATGGACGATGGACGAGACCACGCTCGGCAGCGATAAACCCTCTCCTACCACCGCCACCAAAGTGCGGCGCTCCACCTCCCACGCAGCACACTCAGAGAGAGTGTGCTGTACGGTATCTTTCTCAGCGCCGCATTCATGGCAGGCGGCGGTCAGCTCCCTGCGAGCGATCCGGTGCAGGGACCATCCGAAACAACCTAACTTCTATCTCCCTGGGAGCCGGAGGCTCCCTACTACGCCTCCTCGCCGCCGTGAATTCTTACACGGCGGCGAGCACCCCAGCTTCCAGCTCCCAGGGAAGGGAGCTGGCAAGCGTAAAGGCCGCCGCCGATGACACCGTCCGGTATGCCCGGATTGCCCTCAGTGCCACCGTACGCTGCATACTACGCAGCGCGCGCACGTTGGTGGCACTGAGGGCATCAGCCCAGACTGGTGCCCCGTAGGCGGCCATCGCCCTCACGACTCCCATGAAGAGTCGACGGCACCCGGCACCCGGCCCCCCAATATTGGGGAGCAACCGGCCGAGTGCCGCCGCCGCCCTAGCTATTCGCGGCCCGAGCCCCACAAAGTGGGGCTCAAACCGCCAGCGCCCGTCCAGGGTGAGGCCCTAGAGCTAACTGAGCTAACCTAAGCTAACTATTTATACATATATGAGTTGTTGAAATATGTATGTGTACCAAGCATACATGCTTGAAGAACTCTTATATATATTTCGTATCGAAAAATTTTTTGAACTATTTCATTTCGATAAGGGAAAAACCCTTCCAGTTTTATGTAAAGCTTTTTTTGCAAAGCCGTATTTACGTGTGCCTATATAGGTCTCATAAGGAGGATGATGACACAACCCGGTTATTTGACTATCTTAGCAGGGCAACAGACGATGTCCAGGCGCATGTCCCAACTGCGCAAGTGGTAGTCTTGGGGGATTTTAATGCACACCAGGAACTGTGGTTGGGTTCCTTCAAGACTGACCATGCAGGACGAACTACCCATGCATTCGCTCTTTGTCATGACTTGAAACAATTACTAATCCAGCCCACCCGGATCCCTGATATTATAGATCAACCCCCCACTCTATTCGACATTTTGCTGACGAGTCATCCAACCAGATATAATATATCGGTTGTTGCCCCTTTAGGCACATCCGATCATTGTCTGGTTGTGACATCCATGCCATGCGCTTCGCCTCCATCTAGTGTTAGGATTAAGCGCAAAGTCGGGCACTATTCGTCTGCGGATTGGGATGGAATGCGTGACTATATTACAGTAATCCCCTGGCAGCAGCGCTACTTTGATGGTAATGATCCTTCGACGATAGCCGAAGGGATTGCTGACGACATACGAGTTGGAATGGAGTATTACATTCCATCATCGGAAATCGATTGCAATCGAAACGGACGCTCCTGGTTCAATCACGAGTGTGCTGAAGCGGTTAACCGCAAGCAGACGACATATCGTGCTTGGATCAAGGGTCGCGCAAAGAAGGATCCCAACATCAAAAACCTCAAAGCAGCTTATAACAGGGCCACCAAATCTTGAAAAAGAACCTACATCAGAGCTGATGCTCGACGAGTCACCCGTATTGGCCAGAAACTAGAGGAGCATCCGACCAACAGTCGAGCCTACTGGATATTGGCCAAATCGGTACAGGCGAATTTCTGCAAATCGTCACTGCCACCACTGAGGTACAGAGATGGATCACTTGCTCACGACCCGCGTGAAAAAGCCAATTTATTGGTCAATATCTTCGCGGCTAATTCTCGACTCGATGTTTGCAGCACCCTACCTACAGAAATACCAAGAACTGATTTCACAATGTCCGAAATTCGTATACGGCAAAGTGACTTGCGAAAAGAGCTGCTTTCACTTGACGTCCGAAAAGCCAGTGGTCCTGATGGCATCCCCCCTGTAGTCCCTAAGAAATGTGCAGCCGAGGTGTCCTCTATTCTAACACGTTTATAACGCTTGTCCTATGTCTCTGGTGTTGTGCCCCAGGTTTGGAAGGAGACCAATGTGGAACCAATTCTCAAAAAAGGGGATCGTTCAGACCCCAACAACTACTGCCCAATCACCGTTACCTCAGTGTTATGCAAGGTCATGGAAGGGATCATTAATATACATCTTATCCGGTACCTAGAAGAGCACTCCTTAATTAATGATCGGCAATATGGCTTTCGTCCGAAATGATCAACGGGTGATCTTCTAGCGTACATCCTGCATCGCTGGGGGGAGGCGAAGCCGCGGCAATTAGCCTCGATATAGCTAAGGCGTTTGATAGGGTTTGGCACAGAGGTCTTCTGTCCAAACTTGAGGCATACGGTCTCCACGACAATCTGCGTAGATGGATCTCCAGCTTTCTGCATGAATGCAAAATACGTGTCCTCGTTGATGGACATAGCTCGCAGTTCATGCCAGTCAACGCAGGAGTTCCTCAGGGCTCTGTGCTTTCACCAACCCTGTTTCTAATTCATATAAATGATATGTTAGCCTCTGGTTGCATTCATTGTTATGCTAACGACAGCACGGTTCTCGGTGGATATTGCGATGGGACAAGCTATAGTCGTGTTGTAACTGAGAAAAAGCGGGCTGATCTTGTCACTGACCTCAACCAGCCTCTGGGACTCGTATCTTTATGGGGTTCAAGTAACTTGGTGCAGTTCAATGCCGAGAAAACACAGGTTTGCGTGTTCTCCTGTAAAAAAATCTCATTTTCACTTCTTCTCACTCTTCAGAATGACTCGCTTACGAGTCGTGACAGCCTTAGTATCTTAGGTATCAATATCCGCTGCGACCTTAACCTGAGGGATCACATTGGGAGTGTTATCTCTGCAACATTTAAGAGATTTGGTATTCTAAATAGAGTGCGACAATTTTTTTACGCCCGGCCAACTATACCTTCTTTATAAGGCACTAGTTAGGCCGTGTATGGAATACTGTTCGCATCTCTGGGATGGTTCTGCTCAATACCTCCTTGAAGATCTTGACAGGTTGCAACGACGGGCTGTCCGTATTGTAAATGGTAGAGACATCACTAACAACCTTGAACCGCTTCAGTTGCGAAGAGACATCGCCTCACTGAGCGTGTTTTATCGTCTGTATCATGGCGAGTGTTCTGAAGAGTTGTTTAACCTTATTCCATCTTCTCCTTTCCACTACAGAACTACGCGGGCGGGTACGCGTCTCCACAGATTTACAGTGACCACCATTCCAGCTAGAACAAAGTAATTCAAAAGCTCTTTTCTTTGTCGTACAGTGAAGATGTGGAATCGCCTCCCAGCTAGTGTGTTCCCTTCCGCATATGATATGGGGTCCTTCAAGAGAGGCATGAAGAAGCACTTTTGTAGGTCGGCATGATAGCGACGACCGCCGTTACTTTTGAAGACCGACAGTCGCCGATATTTGTGTACTGTACTGTACTTTCCATCAGGTACGGTGCAGTTATTTTGTCGAACCAGTTAAAAAAAAATAACGTGTAAGCGTGTATGCGTGCACGTGTGTGGATGTGATATGTGTAGTGTTGTCGCAGTGATGTAAGATTTTGTGTCACTGTATCGCGTGAGCAGCACACTCAAGAGCTCCAAGCCGAGTGAACGGACCTAGGCTTGAGCCGCTGCCGAGGGGGGCCTAATCTGGTTATTGAATTCTGTTGATTAAAAAAACATGACTTGTGTGATAAAAGTGGGTTATAATTTTAAGACAAAATATATTATTAACATATACTACCATGCGGTGGACGGTACACCGTGAGGTTTTAGTCCGTGTGAGAGGGTGGCGTATGCATAAGTGATTTCCCCGCGTTAATAAAAAAAAATCTATGTAACGTACGAAAAAACCATTATGCGTAAAGGCAATGTTTGTATACTGACATCAGTTGTATTTTTGTGCCATTTCGAGATCTCAAGCTAAAAATTTTCCTTTAAAATAAAGAATTTGATTTCAAAAAAATTAATAGGAAAGTTGTGGAAAAATATAACGGTGTATCATATAATAATATAAGAACAACTCCTGGGATGATGGGGATATTATTTCGTTACGCACCCTGGAAATACCGGTTTGTTAAGCGTTGTGCTTCAAGAAGGTCACATTATGATAGAACTGGAAGATTACTACTAGAATTTTACAATACCTGAATAAAACATTTGCCCTATTATATTTATCTCCATGAATAGTAGGTTAGCAAATAAAAATGACTCAATATTTTACAATAGACTGGTAATATGGAACTTCTTTATGCTTTAACGTAAAGCCATTAAATTTGGACTCATTACATTTGTTTGTTTGTTTTAAGTAATGTTACATATCTTATAAGTTTTTTTTTTTGATTACAAAACATGACTACCGTATTCACTCATTCCCTCATAGCAAAAAGTATGAGTTTGCATATATTATATGAAATTCAAAAAAATATATTTTTTAACAGGCACAATTAATATAAAGTTTTTTTTTTTATATTTTGTTTTAGTCTGCAGACTCTTAGTACGCACCTTTTTTTTGCTTATATGTAGTTTTTTTTTTTTTTAACGTAAAAATCGTATCCATGAGCATATATATATATACATTATTATTAGTATTTTATTAAATATTCACTGTTTAATTATTATTAACTTTTTTTTTTGTTTTAATGACGTTATTGTTTTTATAGCGCTTGCATTTCCATTTTTTATGGCCATTTTTAGGTTGTAATCCACAATATCCCGTGCCGGAGCGTCCACGGCCCGACGAATGAACCTACTTATCGCGTCGTCAGTCACGTCGGTATAGTAGACACAGGTGTCGGTGTGCCTAGATATTGCCACTATAGCATGTGAAACGCTATCGTGGATTTGTACCCTTCTGCTCTTTGTTTGCAGGATCACCACCGATTTGAAGGTCAGTCCCTGGGATTCATGGACTGTCAGAACGCGCGATCCTTCCCCTACCCCGTAGCCCTTTTTAATCAGGGCTTTTTTCTCCTCCTGTGTGTGTACCAGGAAGAGAGTATCGGGAGTGTTTGAGGGTATTCGTTCGCCCTGATAACCCCTGACGCTCAGAGATCTTACTATCGGTTTCGGTGAATATATACCGTCGTATACTTGACTCAGTGCATAGGCTACATCCATCGGGTTAATATAAAGTTAACTGTATATAGTACTAATAAGATACAATTTAATATACGTCTACTATATTAATAATTATATATTCAAGCCTTGGTTGAATGCGGACATTCAAGTCCCAAGGTATTAGTCATTCGTATGTTTATTGTATAATCAGATACCCGTGTCAATTATAATAAATATAAAATGACTGTATTGTTGTTATTTATAGCAATCGCAAGCATCGTAATTCTAATTGTCAGCATTTATCAGAAGAGTACGAATGCTGTATGCGTATCGAAGACACGTCTCGATGAGAAAACGGTTATCGTCACTGGCGGAACAGCAGGAATGGGTTTGGAGATAGCCATGGAGATCGCACGTCGAGGCGCAAGAACAATTGTCGCGTGCCCGTTTCCAGCCGAAGGTGAAGCAGCTAAGAATCTTATTAAAAAAAGATCAAGAAACGATAACGTCGTATACAAATACCTGGATCTTGCATCTTTGGATTCAATTAGAGAATTTGCTAATGATATTTTAGCCACAGAGGACAAGCTAGATATTTTAATAAACAACGCCGGCGTCGGAGTACCGAATAATATCGTAACATCTGATGGAATGAACTTTATAATGCAGGTGAACTATTTTGGAACCTTTTTGTTAACTCTTCTCCTGCTACCTTTACTACGTAAGTCGGGACAGGCAGAGGACCCTAGTAGAATAATTGTCACATCTTCACTGACCCACAGGTTTGGAATATTTAATGTAGATATTCTACGGAAACCAAATTATTTCATAATTACAAGATACTACGCGGACAGTAAGTTTTGTCTTCTGCTTTTCACTCACGAACTTGCAAAAAGAATAAAAGGATCCAATATAGTGGTAAACTCAGTAGATCCCGGATTAGTTGGTACAAGAATTTACAAGTCTTTTAATAAATTTATCGGTATTTTATTGATGTTTATATTAAATGCAGTGAGTAAAACTCCCTGGGAGGGTGCTCAAACAGCTTTACATGTTGCTCTGGATAGAGAAGCGGCAAAATTTAACGGAGAATTCTTTCGTAACTGTCAGTTATCAAGAGCTAAACCAAGTGCTTATAACGATAAAGCTGCGAAGGAACTCTGGATGGAATCAGTGAAGTTGGTCAAGCTTAGTGTTACTGATTATGAGAATTGTTTTGTAGTTTAACTAAACTGGATATCAGAAACATAATATTGAGTTTAATTTAATATTAAATAATTTTGTATTTCTAAAATGGGCAGTATGTTTTAGGTGTACATTTATTTTAATTCAAGTGAAATTCACTATATACTGTGCACTGCACTAAAAATTATGTCATGAATGTATTGAAGAATGTGCAAAGCTTTATCAACTATAACTTTAGTCGTTACATTTGCTGAGAGGCACTCATATTTCATGTTAAATTGCATACCTAACCCCTTCTCATGAATCACTATACCTACTGGTGAAAAACGCGTGAAAATCCATTCAGACAAACAGACTGACGTCGCAAAGGACTGTGTTTCATAACATGTAATGATAAATATCATAATCATAATAATTTTTATTAGGTATATATATCCTTACATTTTTACAGGTAAAAAAGTTCACACGAAGTTGTAGGAGACAATTATAAAATATATAAATATTAATTTATATAACTTTCATCTATAGTCGATAACGCAGGAATTGATGTTAATTTTATTTTACAATCATTATCTTTAACTGATTTATCTAATAATAATACATTTTCGAATACCAAAGAGAATTTTTAATTCAACAGGACAAGCAAGAATTTAAATTTACAATATTTGAGGAAAGAGCATTGTAATAAATGCTATAATATGAATGGTTATTGTAATGAATGTTGATTGAGCTACCGATTAATTTTGCTCTAACAAAAAATAGTTAAATACACACTTTTATAAATAAACCAAACCAAAAAGTAGAAAATAAATAAAAGTTAAAAAAACTAAAAATACGCATTTATAGAAAACCAAACTAAACAATTAGAAAATAAATTTTAGTAAATTTGAATTAAGAATAGTGTAATTTTTCTAAATAAATATAAATTAATAGTAGTGTAAATAAAAAAAATGTATTTTATTGTAAAAAAAAACGTGGGGTGTATGGTATCAATAGCTATAAATATTTTATTAACATATATGAGTAGAAGGATCATTTCAATAATATCTAAAAAACATCTCGCGTTTTTTTTAAATAAAATACTTTTTTTTTATTTACACCATTATTAATGTATATTTATGAAAAGTTTTATACACAATTATTAATTCAAATTTATAAAAATTTATTCTCTAATTTTTTTTTGTTTGGTTTTGTACAAAAGCGTGTTGTTTAGTTTTTTTTTAACTATAATTTACTATGTTTTTTTGGTTTATTTTGGGTTTGAAATATTTACGAATTTGATTACGGTGTTGTTTTTTGTTGGTGTCACGTGTAAAATAAATTAAGGCAACAGGATTATTTTTTATGCGGTTCTTTATAATATTTGTATAGATGTGGTATTATAAAGAATTTATTTAATGTTTAACATAAAATTATTATATCTCAAAATCAAAATATCCTTTATTCAATTAAGGTCCTGAGAAGCGCTTATGAAAGTCAAAGCTACCACCGGTTCGGAAAACAAACCAGTCATCGAGAAGAACCGGCAAGAAACTCGATCTGGTAAATATGTAATTTATCATTTCATGTTACATATTTTTACAAAGTATAATTTAGTTACAAAGTTTTTAGTGGATGTGCAGAGAGGAGCGTCATTTCCAGACGTCACAATCATTCACATACTGGTCCAACCTATAATAATAGCCTTTAGATATTAAAACCCGCTTGACATGGCTCTTAAACTCACTATCCGTCAAATCGGTAACTTGTTTAGGGATTTTGTTATAGAACCTAACACTATAACCTAAAAAACTGTTATTGGACTTCGTGAGTCTGAAGCATGGAATGACTAACTTGTTGCAGTTTCTAGTATTTAAATTATGTTGGTCTTTTCCTTGATCCAGCATATCTAAGTTTTGTGGACATACATTAAATTATCAATAATATATTGGGAGGGCATAGTTAAGATACCGAATTCCGGAAACTTAGTCTTTAATGATTCGCGAGGCCCCATATTATAAATTGCTCGAACTGCTCGTTTTTGTAATAGGAATATAGTTTCCACCTCAGCTGCTGTACCCCATAACAAAATACCATAAGTAATTAAGCTATGGAAGTAAGCGAAGTAGACCAACCTGGCAGTGGCAATATCTGTTAACTGGCGGATCTTTCGTACTGCGAACACAGCAGAGCTTAATTTTGGCGCCAATTTTTTTACATGAGGACTCCATTGTAATTTCGAATCAAGTGTAATACCCAAGAACACAGTATTGTCAACTAAACCTACTAGACTCCCATCGATCTTTTTTTTTTACGTGGGGAAATCCCTTATGGATACCCACCCTCCCGGGGGAGAGAGTGGGCTATGTCCGACTCGCATGGACTAAAACCCCACGGTGTACGTCTTCCGCTATGGTTGGGGCGACACGAGATCTCTATAGACTTCATCGTGCCGCCCCAGCGGTGTGGCCCAGCAGCAGAAGTACCGCCGCCGGGCC
This sequence comes from Antheraea mylitta, assembly GCA_014332785.1. Lineage (NCBI taxonomy): Eukaryota > Metazoa > Arthropoda > Insecta > Lepidoptera > Saturniidae > Antheraea > Antheraea mylitta. Next base: position 5,132,082 of record JACEII010000026.1, on the reverse strand, counting down.
TCGTCTTGTAAGAAGACAGCCGGGTACACACCAGCCATCTCCTTCTCGTCTGCCTTTTTGGAAAAGTGGGCCCCCCGACTCACCTATCCCTAGGTTCGGCTACGGTGGCGGGAGGAGGCGATCAAATTGCCGCCTCCTCCTGCCTGTCCTCCATTGGCGGAGAGGGCCGCTTAGCGGATCGTTCTCGCGGACCCTCTCCGACGCCTCCTTCTGCGAGATGACTTCCTCGCAGAAGGAGGCAACTGCGTTCCATACATCCTCGCTACCATGCATGGCCGCGACCACGCTCGACAGCGAGAGTTCCTCTCCTACCGCCGCACCCAGAATGCGGCGTCGCTCCTCCCACGCAGCACATTCAGAAAGTGTGTGCTGCGCGGTGTCCAGTTCAACGCTGCACTCATGACATACGGCGGTCGGCTTCCTGCGTGCTATCCGGTACAGGTACCAACCGAAGCACCCGTGCTCGGTCAGCACCTGCATCAGACGAAACGTCAGGGAACCCCATCGTCTATTGCACCATTCGTACAGGACCGGGTGGACGACGTCGATGGTATATCGACCGTACTGCGCGTCCGCCAGGTCCCGCCTTCACCTTTCCATTTTTTCCTTCTTCTCGATTATTCTCACCTCGTCTAATTCCCCGGGAGGTAGAGGCTCCCCCATCTGTTTCTTGACCGCCGTATAATTATATACGGCGGCAAGCACCTCCGCCTCCAGCTCCCAGGGAATGGAGCCGGCTAGAGTACCATGGCCGCCACCGCGGACACCGTCCGATAACCCCGTATCACTCTCAACGCCACAGTACGCTGCGTGGCTCGCAACGCACGGATATTGGTGGCATTGAGGGCGTCCACCCATAATGGTGCCCCATAGGCGGCCATGGAACGCACGACCCCCATATATAGGCGGCGACAGGCGGCACCCGGCCCCCCCGTATTGGGGAGGAGTCGTCCGAGCGCTGCTGCTGCCCCAACTATGCGCGGTCCGAGCCCCTTGAAATGGGGCTTGAACCGCCAGCGTCCGTCCAGGGTGAGGCCCAGATATTTCATCCGGGTCCCCACCCTGACACGGACTCCCTCCACATATATGTGGGCCCCGGAGGTAGCCCCTTCCGAGGCCCATGGAACATTAGGGCCTCGGTCTTCTCGAGGGCCACCTCGAGGCCCAGTCTTCTGATGCGCCCGACCACGAGAGTTACAGCCTCCGTGGCCAGGCGCAATAAATTATTAGTTTCCCCACCTCGGATTACGACTAGGGTGTCGTCCGCGTAGCAGATGAGGCGCGCTCCAGAAGGGAGCGCGCCGTGGAGCACCCAGTCGTAGCCCATGTTCCACAGGAGTGGCCCTAACGCCGACCCCTGTGGAACCCCGCGTGCCGTGTTGCGCCGGACCATCCGTCCTCTGGCGTCCACGAAGGCGACATCTCTCCCGTCGAGGTACGCCTCCTACAGCCGCCGCAGATACAGGGGCACTCCGAAATACCGGAGCGCCTCCAGTATGACACTGTGCAGCAGACTGTTGAAGGCGTTGGCGATGTCCATGGACACCGCCAATATTCTTTCGCCCTCAGAGGTCGCATCCGTGGAGACCTTTTTCAGGAGGGTCAGGGCGTCCAGCGTGGAGCGCCCCGACCGGAAGCCGAACTGCGCGTCCGACAGGTTCGGCCACACTTCCTCTAGGTGCCGGGCGACCCGGGAGGCAACGATCCTCTCGAGCGCCTTCCCGGTGTCATCCAGCAACACGAAGGGCCGGTACGCGGACGCGCAGTCCGGCGGGCGGCCCTCCTTCGCCATCAGGCACAGCCGCCCCGTCTTCCAGGGCCTCGGGAACTGCCCGACCGCCAGACAACGGCTGAACGGCTCCCGAAGCCACTCTCCGAGATGGTCCAGAGCAATGGCAAGCACCCGGCCCGGGATCCCGTCAGGGTCAGGTGCTTTGCGTCCCGCAGCGCGGAAACTTCACAATACCTAATAAGCAAGTATCAAGGCTGAACTACAGGTAGTTAACAATATAATGTGAGACAGTAATCGTGATGCAATAAAGAAGTTTAGAAAATAAGTGACAATAGTAGTTAATTAAATAATAGAATGTGAAAGTTAACTATTGCTAAGATATTATTCTCCTTTATGTTATGGATAGAATGTGTTGGATAGTATAGTGTATATGTGGAGTATGTATAATAGTAGAATGAATGTATGTTTAGTCCGGTGAAGCTGTTAAGACCTTGCTGGGTCAATAGCGTAGTCATTTCGAAAAAAAAAAATGAATGTAGGTATGAAAGGCCAATTGATTTTGTCTTTTTTTATTGAAGCACGATAAAGTGACTGCACTATACCTGATGGTAAGCATAGTACAATCCAAAAACAGTGGTGACCATCGAGAGACAGATCATCCATCGTCGGTCGCCGCTGTCATGCCGGCCATAATGACGAAAGTCACCCGGTACTGGATATGCACAGGCTGATCCCGATACGCGACGCGCAAAAGCGAGTCACTATGACTGGCTTTTTCGCCATGTATATGGTGGTTGCGACCCAGTCGGGCTGTATAACCCTACCACCCCGCTATTGCCATTGCCTCGTTCGTTGATCAGCAGGGTGCATCACGTGCAGGTGAGGTTGGCTTGGATGTCTCAAGTCTCAAGATGTTACTCGACACCCCTTACACACCAAATCTTCAAATTAGCTTCCACAATTTGTCAAGCAAATCGAGACAGATAGATTGCCTATATAATAACGTGACGTTGTTCACAGTGTGAACGTTGACAAGTAGGTGATTTGGTATTTGTGTGTACTTTGAATTAGTAATATATACGTATATATTGTAATAAATTCACAAATACTCCCCAGGATTGCTGAGATTTTTTAAATTTCAAGTCGTTGACAAGCCGTTCTTTTTAGTTAGTTCACTATTCTTGTACATAGGTTTTGATTATTGTATGTAGTTATTAATACTCTTAAAATGTATTATATTACACATGAGCACAGACTTTTAAAACTAATTATATAAATATTTGTAAATAAAATAACACTAAGACACAATTTTGACGTCTAGTCGTCAAAATGTTGCCAGACAAAAAAAAAACATCTAATAAACATGATTGCTTTTAATGTGTCTTCGAACGATTGCATTAATTTTTAATCTTATTCATTCTTAAGTTTTCTGTCAAATACTAAAATAAATTGAAAAAAAAAAAAAACATTTTTATACTTTCGATGGATTGTGTTGCGGAGGTTTTTCCTAACTTTTTCTATTATGCTTTAAACTGTAGGTATGTTTGGTTAAGGGTAAATAGCTAGTAGTGAACGGATGAGTTTTGCTAAGAATATTACTGGGTGACAGTAAAACGCTAAGGTGCTAATCGAGTCTTTTAGAAGCATTTCATCATCATCCACATAACAGCCTATAAGAGACCCGCTGAAGATCTGTGAGCCCCTTCCCGAAGAAATTTATAGGCATAATCATCTGCCAGCAAGCGGCGTATTGGTGATTCCAAATTCTGAGAAATTTACAATTATATATTTTCCGACATACGGTTCTACTAACAGAAAATTTCTTAATGATTCATTTGAATACTAATTAATATTTACTAAAATATAGGCTAATACCGAAAAAGTCGTTGGTTCGGACCTATCGACATCAAATTGACATAGCGCCGATCAAACCAGTCGGCGACTTTAGGTGTGCTGGTATTTTTATAATGATATATTGTGAGCCCGGTTGGATCAATAAAAGTCCGTATTTTCGAATAATCAGTTTATATTAATTTCACCAGTCAAGGATATTACTAAATACATATAATTACGGATTTACCCCAATACACGTACACTTGCCTATACGGCTACAACCGGACTAGTTACACATGAACATTTTATATTGCAACGGGAAACGATGAGTGGACTTTGTCCCCTACATACCTATAGCGTGCACTCTATAGATATGCAAGTGTGTCCCTACAGCGACTATTACAACAATTTATTTATCTTAAAAATAGATAACAAACGACTTATTTATTACGTTAAATTAATAGATTGGACGATTTGTATTTCGATTAAATAGATATACAGGTATCTGAGACACAGTTGACTGTTGTTTTAAGTACCCCACCGTATCTCGAAATTATAGATTCAAACGAGAAACGATTGGCTATTGTAGTGCCAGTACTAGGTGATAGGGCCACACTGAAGTTATTATTGGTTTCAGCATAAATAAATCGGCTCGCCCGGAGTAATACCACGCTCTCACAGAAAACCAACGTCAAGTAACAGTGCTTGTATTGTGTCGTTTCGTTCGGTCAGTGAAAGCGTCGGAGGTCCACTTCTCCTTTACTCTCTTCCCTCCCCCTTTTCCCATTCCCCCCAAACACAGGCTGGCAACGCACTTGCAACTCCTCTGGTGTTTCTAGTGCCTATGAACGGTGGTGATCACATAACATCAAATGATCCGCCTGTTCCTTTGCCTCCTAGGATATAAAAAATAAATATCTGGAAAAACAGAATCGTTCACATAGGGTGAGAACGATTGAATCACCTATGTACTATTTGAATACAGCTATTTAGAGGTCATTAAATTTAAATAAAAATTATGTTAGCAAAATGTTTGTAACTTCTTACAACCCCCTCCACATGGTCAGTAAAGGTAAGACAGAACTTACCCCTCTCCCATGCTTACGATGGCACTTAATAGGATTTATTAGTCTGTTCTGGTTTCCTTATTGATTCATTGTCATCAATTAACAAGTATAGTAAATAAGTTATTTATAGTTTATAGAGGAATAGTATTTAGTGGTTGGCTACTAGGGTGACAGTAATAAGGCTCCGCGTCTCACATTGAAGATATACACATCTCGCTTACCCTCACATCATAAAAAAAATTGATTGTCTATAAAATAGGTTTACGGGCGATCATTTTACGTGATAACGTCATAATAAAACATTAATGAGAAATTACATACTTTTATGGATTGTATTAAATTATTCTATATTAAGATAGATACGTCATAAGTCGAACGCTTAAGATCGATTGAGCCTCTCTATCGCTTGTTCCGCACTCTCGCTTGCACGCTCGCCTTCAGGCGGAACGTGACAATGAGCCATGCTTTCTCGTGCGTGCAGCTGACGTTCATCGTTTTATAATACGTTACCCTGTGAATAAGTAAATCAAAGTAAAGCAATGTCCCAATGTTTTATTTTTTCAAACTGACTGCGCTATAGGCCTAGCAAGGGCTTTACAGTTTCACCGTTCGACCAATCGCGTGTCAGGTCAATAGTAAGGACAGTTCTAATACAGCCTCTGCTAACAATATATCTTTTCATGTTACATTTTATGGTAGATACAAAATTAGTTTTAAATTTATTGAAATACATTTAATACAGTCGAAAGTATGACAGCAAATAAATATTTCCCACTTATATGTAACACTATAGCTCGTTAACAGCTAATAAACAAAAAAAAAAAAAAAATCAGCTAAGAAACCGGAACTCGCAAAGGTTCTGAACTGATTTATTGTAAACCATTTATACAACGATCCTATTCAACTACAAACGTAACATGTACCTTAAGTTACAGCGTAGCCTAGTTTTTATTACAATCAGTATTTTACAGTGTTAAACTAAAAACAAGCGTGACTCATTTCATACAAGTGAGAAATAGCTTTAAAATGTTATACAAATTCACGCGTTTTAATTGTATTCTATATAGTAAATTAAAATGTCCTATAAAGTGCGGGACGTCTGGAAACACTTTCTAGTACTAATGGTATTTTAGGTTTATCTCTACTCTTATTTATTTAAATAATCTTATTGAAGTAACCGGTTTTCAAGCAAGTTTAATTCGATATTTCCAAATTATATACTTTAGCGTATGTTGTCAGTTATCGAATATTAGTGATGTGCTTATTTATAATAAACTATACAAAATTTATTATTAGCCAAGATCAATATATGTTTTTAAATTACATGTCTAATACATTTTTATTTTATTTACATAATACGTCTTTTCCGTCTAACCTCATAACATTAATTTAAATAATTATTTACATATAAACGAATTACAAAACCAAAGTCTTTACACAGACGCAACTGGATTGGACAAATTTAATTGTAACTAAATAATACTTAATTTTGAGTAAGTGTAACATGTCCTTAATATATGTTCAATCAATTCAATTCAAATTCAATCAACTACAAGTTCAATCATGTATTCATTCGTACGGTTGAAATATATACAGATAGCCGTGTCAACTACACTGAATATAAAATGGCTATATTGTTGCTATTAATAGGAGTGATAATCCTCGTGACTTTTATCACCGGCATTTATCAAAAAAGCACAAATGCTGTATGCGTATCCGAGATACGACTTGATGGTAAAACAGTTATCGTCACCGGCGGAACAGCAGGAATAGGTTTGGAAATATCCATGGAGCTCGCACGTCGAGGCGCAATAACAATTGTTGCGTGCACATTTCCAACTGAAGGTGAAGATGCTAAGAAACTAATTTAAAAAAGATCAAGAAACAACAACGTTGCTTACAAATGTCTGGATCTTGCATTTTTGGATTCAGTTAGAGCGTTTGCTAATAATATTTTAGCCACGGAAGAGAAGCTGGATATTTTAATAAACAACACTGGCGTCGGATTACCGAGTGACAGCGTAACATCTGATGGAATGAACTTTATAATGCAGGTAAACTATTTTGGAACACTTTTATTAACTCTGCTCTTGCTCCCATTGTTAAAAAAATCAGGGAAATTAGAAGACGCAAGCAGGATAATAAACACATCTTCAATAGCCCATTGGATTGGAACATTTGATCCAGATATTATACGAAAGCCAAATTATTTATTAACATTCAGATACTACGCTGACAGCAAATTTTGCCTATTGCTTTTTACTTATGAACTATCAAAAAGACTAAAAGGTTCCAATGTAGCGATTAACTCAGTGGATCCCGGAGCGGTCGGGACAAGAATTTTTTTTTTTCTGTCAATAAATATTTTGGTATTTTTTTAATGAATATCCTACTTGTTCTATTTAAAACTCCATGGCAGGGTGCTCAAACGGCTCTTTATGCTGCACTAGATAGAAAAGCTAGAGTTCTTAGTGGGGAATTCTACAAGAATTGTCAACTGACGAGAGCTAAGTCTCAAGCGTATGACGATAATGCAACAAAGAAATTGTGGGAGGAATCAGTGAGGTTGGTCAAGCTGAGTGATACTGATTTAGATAAATGTTTTAAATCTTAACGAACTGTATCATTTATATTTGTTTTGTAATCGTTGTTACATCAATTGTTAAAGATATACCTGTATGAATATTGAATATATAAGTGACCTTCAACATTATTTTGCAATAAACGAATTACAGTGATATATGTTAGTTGATTCTAGAAACAAAATTCCCTACTACGTCTGTCTGTCTGGTTGTTCGTGATAATCTCGAAAACTAAAGAACAGATTATCAAGCAGTTTTTACAAAATAAATACAATTATTCATGAGTAAAGTTTTGGTATATAATTCGTCAAGGGTGTTTTTATAATCAGAGCGGGACAACGTCTGCCAGGATATGATAATATGTATCTCACAGTTTATGAAAAAATGTAACTATAACGAGAAAATATTAAAAAGAGATAGAAAGAACTTGGTTAAGTTTCTCGTGTACAAAAAAACATCATTAAACTCGGTGACGCCATTTTTGATGACGGAATATTTATATCGAGAAACACGTATATAAATACAAATAGACTATTAAAAATGTTATCTAATTATGTGGGATGCGTTCGGAAGATTTAAGAAATACTACTAAAACTCGCCAATAGCTAATACACAACAAAAAAATTAACTGAGAACCAGAGAACAAAAAATACTGAACTAATCTATCTTAACCAATTTGTATATAAGTAATCGTATTCTACTAGATGTAACGCGCACTTCTAGCTCCAACGTAGCCTAATTTTGATTAGAACAATAGTGATATACTCGTTTGATATATGTGAGACAGAGTTTTAAAATCTTACATAAGATCATATGGTCTAATTGTATTCCATATTGTAGATTAGAATAGGAGGATGTCTTACAAACTGCAGGATATCTGGCAACACTGTCTAGTACTGATAGTATTCTAGGTTACTGTCCAAGTCTGGCCCCATAAGTAACCTCCAGTCGAATAGCAACCGTGCCTGCGCAACTAACTGCCTTATTTAAATAATTATATTAAAGTAACCGGTTCTTACGCACGTTCTGTTTGATATTTTCATATTATATATTGTTGAATTTAACGTACGATGTTATTAATAGAACGTTAGTGGAATATCTGTTTATAATAATCTAAACTAAACCTGTTATTAATTAACTCTAATATATATATATATATATATATTTAAATTAGGTTACATGCGTAAGAGTTTTTTTTTATTTTATTTGCATAATACGCCTTTTCCATCTTTCTTAATTGCCTCATAGCATTTTTTGTATACTTTATAAGCTTCACCGTTAGACAACAATCGCATCTGCTGTTTAATAACGTTGCGGTAAAATGGTAAATACACAAAAACTGGCGACTGGCCCTCAAATGCAACTGCCAGAACACACCAACATGTACTTGGTGACAGATATTTAACCTGAGGGTCGTATCTGACCAGGCGAAGTTAGGAACAATCCTACTACAATGTTATGGTTTCATCCCGCTATTTCCCACCACCGAAAGTACTAAGATACTTAACCATTTACATATAAACAACTTACAAAACTAAGTTATTATATACAACTTTAACTAGGCCAAATTTATGTATAAAAAATAATACATAACTTTGTGTATGTCTAATATATCGTTAATTATATATTCAAATCTTGAATTATGTAGCATTCAATTTCTATTATAAAATCATTCGTACGGTTGAAGTATAATCAGATAGTCGTGTCAATTATACTAAGTATAAAAATGGTTATATTGTTGTTATTAATAGGCGTGGTAAGCCTTGTGGTTTTTGCTATCGGTATCTATCAGAAAAGCACGAATGCTGTATGCTTATCGAAGACACGTCTCGATGGAAAAACGGTTATCGTCACCGGCGGAACAGCAGGAATGGGTTTGGAGATATCCGTGGAGCTTGCACGTCGAGGAGCAAGAACTATTGTCGCGTGCCCGTTTCTAACCGAAGGTGAAGAAGCTAAGAATCTAATTAAAAAAAGATCAAGAAACGACAACGTCGTATACAAATACCTGGATCTTGCATCTTTGAATTCAATTAGAGAATTTGCTAATGATATTTTGGCAACGGAAGAGAAGCTAGATATTTTAATAAACAACGCCGCCATCGGAACTCCGAAAAATACATTAACATCCGATGGAATGCATTTTACAATGCAGGTGAACTATTTCGGGGCCTTTCTATTAACTCTTCTCTTGCTACCGCTACTAAGAAGGTCGGGTCAAGCAGGAGACCCGAGTAGAATAATTACTACATCTTCTTTGGCCCACAGAGTTGGAACATTTAATATGGATGCTCTAAGGAAACCAAATTATTTAATTACTTCGAAGTACTATGCGGACAGTAAGTTTTGTATACTACTTTTCACTCATGAACTTGCAAAAAGACTGAAAGGATCCAATGTGGTGGTAAACTCTGTAGATCCCGGAGTAGTTGGCACAAAGATTTACCAAACTTTTAATAAATTTATAGGTATTTTAGTAACATACATAGCCTATGCAGTGAGTAAAACTCCCTGGGAAGGTGCACAGACAGCTTTATACGTTGCTCTGGATAGAAAAGTTGCAGAATTTAGTGGAGAATTCTTTCGTAACTGCCAATTGTCAAGAGCTAAGCCAGAAGCTTATGACGACAAGGCAGCGAAGGAACTGTGGAAGGAATCAGTGAAGTTGGTCAAGCTTAGTGATAGTGATTATCAGAAGTGTTTTACAACTTGACTAAACGGGGGGTATCAATAAATTTACATACATTATATAGAATTTAATTTAATAGTCAATACCTTTGCAATCCCAAGTGTTAGTATAATATTAAATTCATACTTGTAGTGTACGGTATTAAAAATAATGTTATGTCTTTTGAAAGACGTGCTAATTTTCTTTTGTGCAATGCTATATTATACGAATATATATAAATTCATTCTTTTTTTACTTAAAGTTGTAGTCCAAGGACCGAAATTCGTTTTTCAATCAACAAAGACAAGGTTTAGTTTCCAGAAAGCTATTTAATTATAAAATACAATTAAATGAATGTCCTGCAAACCTTTTTTACTGTTTTGAGTATGTACTTTATAATACAATTGAGTTTGAAACAGAGATTTCAGAAGTAGCTTGACAAAGGTTGATATCTTTTTTAGTTTACTGAGGGGCAATGAACATTTAGACAAAATATTCCATGCTAAGATTCTTATCAAATTAGGTTGTACGAGCAAACAGTGGAGATGAGTGTCGTTGTACGTCAGTAAAGGGCCCTTTGAATGTGCAATTGGTTCGCAAACATTACCTAGTTATCCTCGCACTACAATTTTATGGACTCGGCATCCGCTTATCTCAATAAGTATTTGTTGATATTTAGTGAAAATGAAAACTTATTTAAACAATTATTTATAATTGTAATGGTAGTCGCAATTGAGACAATTCAGATCACACAAATATTTACTCACGTATTAATTCATATATACGTATTATTATGTATATCGTATTCTTTGTAAACTAGCAGTGGCCGCGAACTCTTGCAGACTAGATTATATTAAAATATGAGTTTATCCTTTTGCATAAGAACCTTCTCCTAACAATATCAAGTACAACAAAAAAGAATTAGCGAAATCGGTTCACCTGTTCTCGAGATTTTCACTTAGCAACACATTCAGCGATTACTTTTTATATTACAGATAGACGTAGTGACCGTGGAAGAATGACCAACAACAATGAATATGAATATTAAATTTGTATATATTTGAATACGATTGTATTTTATTAAATTGTATGCACATAAATACTTAGTTAATATACATTTGAAAAACAAAACATCCAAAACACTCATCATAATCAGCCTGTAAACGACCCACTGAATGACTATAGGCCTCTTCGCGAAGGTATGTGCATAATCACGACGCCAGCCAACGACGCATTGCCGATTTCAAACGCTGAAAAATGCAGGTTCTATATTTTCCCGTACACCTTGGTACTACAAGAATATTTCTCTGATTCAGGTTTCGTCACGATGTTTTCTTCCACCGTCAACCGATAATGTTCCCAATTTGAATAATTAAATATACGCGAATTATGAAAGATTCTTTGTTACAAGTGGGGGTTCGAACCTGCGGTCGTCGGATTGACAATCTACCGGTCAAACTATACTACTACTGCGACTTTTGAAGCCACTGTTAATAATACAAATAGCAAAACTTTAACCTTACATTTTAACTTTGTAATCCTTATTAATTCATTTAATTTTTGGAGATTTATAAAGTAAAACCTTCAACTTGTCGATTGTATGAGAAAGGACAAAGTGGTTTCTTTTTTTATATAGATGACACTAAAACTCGATAATAATTATTAAACAAAAAAAAAGGGTAGGCAGTTATAAAGACTGCCGATAGAAATGAAAACTTAAAATAATAAAATAAATGTGTTTTCTTTTGTACTATCATATCTATACTTATATTATAAAGCTGAAGAGTTTGTTTCTTTGTTTGGTTGAACGCGCTAATCTCAAGAACTACCGGTCCGACTTGAAAGTTTATTTTAGTGTTAGATAGCTCATTTATCGAGGATGGCTATAGGCTACTTATCATCAGGTTAAAACCAATAGGAACGGAGCACTAATGAAGAATGTCTCAAAATCGGGCTATTTTTAGAGCATCCGATGCGTATCAGTGTCAGTTCTATATGCGTTACCATGGTAACATGATAACATTCTGTCGGAAATATTATTAGGGTTAATTTTGTGTTCCTGTTCAAAAGTTTATTCTACGTTATTTTTAATTCCAATTTTTGATTATAAGTAGTACGTTGCTATCGCAAACATTTTTAAAGTTTATTTCGTGCTGCTATTCTAAAAGGTTAGTAGAAATAATATTCTTCCATCAATACAGGCGAAGGAATTAATCCATACTGCCAATTCTGAAGTTGTCAATATAGGTAGTTCTTATGTATTCTCTACCCAGTTTTCTTCTATGTCTAAGTTAATGTAAAGATATAAGCGTCAAATCTTCTATATAATATTTCGTAAATTTTTATCTTCCTAATTTTCAAGACCCCAGAATACATGCTCCGTGGTATTATTTTTCATCCATTTCACTTATGCACAATAAACAAACCATATTACATAAAACGCCGCTAATTTAACACAATATAGAGTCAAATAACTCAAGATTATGAATAAAATACATAATCCCCTACATGACAGATTGAAATACCGCCAAAAACTCCTCGAAAAGTTTATTCTACGTTAGTTTTGTTCCGAATTTTTGGTTTGTGATATATTATGTATTATAAGAATAAAGTGTGTGTATATGATATTAAAATAAATACCTTTTGATGAATACCTATATCTGCGGTGCCACAAATATCAACATCTTTTTTTTATTCTGTCGTTATGTCTGTTTGTTTATTTGTTCCGGGTAATCTCCGAAATGGATGGACCTATTTGAACAGTTTTTTTTTCTTAGAAATGACTACGTTATTGGACTAGCAAGGTCTTAACAGCTTCAACGGACTACAAGTAATATTTGAACGGGAATTCTACGGGCAAATAACTAACTAATTAGCTGTATATTTTAAGATAGCGAGTTCAGCAGACGATCGACCCGCTCTAATAATAAGACCAACTATACCTAAACATTGCCCAAAAATCATTTTATATATTGGTTAAAACGGCATGAAGATGCGTTTTTGATCTTATCGCGAACATTCATATAGACATCCCATTCGATACACATATATAATGTACATGTTACCTGTTACTGTAGATGATGTGCGTGTCATACTTACAAATATTTTTGAAAGAGTATTATTGTTATTTACACATCTAATAACAATTTTAAATTTATTTAATACATACAAAAAAAGCGTCCGGAGCCGCGGGTAACGGCTAGTCTATACTAATATTATAAATCTGAAGAGTTTGTTTGTTTGGTTGAACACGCTAATCTCAAGAACTACCGGTCCGATTTTAAAGTTTCTTTTAGTGTTATATAGCTCATTTATCGAGGATGGCTATAGGCTCTCAAGTTAAAGAAAATTATCTTTGTTAATAAAGTCTCCTTAAGAAGGTATGAAATTTCAATGCCGCTGCTGGAGCTACAGGATGAAATTTGGTTGATTTATATGTCTGGGGTCACATAAAATCCCTAGTTTACAATGTCTCGCCTGGGTCATCCGGGGAAGAACTCAAAACAAGAATTGTTAAAGCAGCAAATGTGATGTGGAGTTAAGTCACAACTAAAAAAAAAGAATGCAACTTTGCGTACGCAATAAGGGAATTCATTTCGAGCAAGAAATTTAATTAGGTTTAATTACAAAATGTCTTAATTATTACTTATTATTAATTAAGCGGATCCAGCGGACATAGTCCTGCCCTTATAATAAAAAAACCTTCACAAAATAAAAACCTAAACCTACTGTGATCTTTGAATGGAAAAATTCTTTAGGCGCGTTGAGCGATAACATCTTTTTGGCAGGAGTTAAACTTTAGCTTTCGTGTCATGAGATGGTACAGTAAGCGTGTACTTCGCTTGCGCGACTTGCGTCAGACTAACCACGAATAGTGTAGCAATCTCTGTATATATAATACTAGCCACTGCCCGCGACTTCGTTCGCGTTCTCAATAGGAAAAAACGTCCCGATTTTGAAAGATTTTTCACCTGTGCTCCGCTCCTATTGGTCTTAGCGTGATGATATATAGCCTATAACCATTCTCGATGAATGAGCTATATAACACTGAAAGAATTATTCTAATCAGACTAGTAGTTCCCGAGATTACCCTCTACAACGTCACAACATCACAACGTCACAAACTCACAACTTACCTCTTTATAATATTTACCTAATATTTATATTTTGTATTGAGATTGTTCAGCACATCATATGTCATAAGTCATAAACTATACAAACTTATATATAATAATAGAATATGCTACATTAACTAACAATTGTCATTGTGATTCATTTATTGCAAAATCATGTTCAAGGTTACTTATATATTTACACAAATATACTTTAAAAATTCTTGTGCCAACAATAGTTAAACAAATACTCTTACGAACACTTAGTTAAGACTTAAAACATTTATCTAAATCAATATCACTCAGCTTGACCAACTTCACTGATTGCTCCCACAATTTTTTTGCTGCATTATCGTCATACGCTTGAGACTTAGCTCTCGTCAGTTGACAATTCTTGAGGAATTTCCCACTAAGCTCTCCAGCTTTTCTATCTAGCGCAGCATAAAGTGCCGTTTGAGCACCCTGCCATGGAGTTTTAAACAGTACAAGTATGAGATTCATTAAAAAAAGACCTAAATATTTATTGCCAGAAAGAAAAATTCTTGTCCCGACCGCACCGGGGTCCACTGAGTTAACCACTACATTGAAGCCTTTTAGTCTATTTGATAGTTCGTGAGTGAAAAGCAATAAGCAAAACTTGCTGTCAGCGTAGTACCTTAAAGATACTAAATAATTTGGCCTTCGTATAATATCTGGATCAAATGTTCCCATCCAATGTGTCACTGAAGATGTGTTTATTATCCTGCTTTTGTCTTCTAATTTTCCTGATTTTTTTAATAGTGGAAGCAAGAGAAGAGTCAACAGAAATGTTCCAAAATAATTAACCTGCATTACAAAGTTAATTCCATCGGATGTTAAAAAATCGTCACCTGTGCCGATGCCAGCATTGTTTATTAGAATATGCAGTTTCTGTTCCGTGGTCAATATATCATTAGCAAATTTTCTAATCGATTCCAATGATGCAAGATCCAGGTATTTGTATACGATGTTATGGTTTCTAGATCTTTTTTTAATTAGATTCTTAGCTACTTCACCTTCAGTTGGAAACGGGCACGCGACAATGGTTCTTGCTCCTCGACGTGCGAGCTCTACGGATATCTCCAAACCCATTCCTGCTGTTCCCCCGGTGACGATAACCGTTTTCCCATCGAGACGTGTATCCGATTTACAAACTGCATTTGTACTTTTCTGATAAAAACCGATAATAAGAATTGCGATGCCTGCGATTACTATAAATAAGAATAATGCAAACATTTGGTACTTGTATGATGAATACTGATACTGCACTGTCTGTTAAGCACACAGCGATTTATTAATATATGACTGTTATGTTACACTTACATGTTACGTATTTAATACGTATCTGTATATGTAATCTATACAAATAAATAACATTGAAGTGTCTGTTCGTATTGCCTAAATAAGAACTTTTACTGGATAAATATTACAGTATATACGGTATTGTATATTTTTAAAATCTTTGCCTGTTTATCAGTCTTTCTGGCAAATTTTTGAAAATTGCATTTTGACGGGACTTTCTTTGGCATATAGAAAGCTGATTATAGGAAGTAATTTTAACTACTTGTATTTTAGTAAAAGATATATTAATCCAAGGAAATATAATAAATATTGATAGGTATATTTGTAGGTGTAAATGATTTAACGAGTGGCTAGTAGCTGTGACTTTATCGTTTAAAAATATATACTTACCTATATACCTATATACTTAACTGTAACCTATATGCTTTCATGTCAACTATCTGCGTCACCTGAGTTAATAAATTTTGAATTGTCTTCCAATTACTTTTTATTATAATTAATATAGACTAGTGTGATTCTGAGTTGTTTTAAATTTGATTATTACTGTTTAGTCTCTATAGAAGAGCGTTATGATATTTAACCTGGACTACATGAAGTCTTTTATATTTTATTGTAACACGGCTAAGTATTTGCACTGTACCTGAACAGCGGACACTATAATGATTGTTAGGCTTGGTGAGGCAAAAATATCTGTATAAGTCTGAACGTGTTTTGTCGTATTTTACGAGCGCTCTGAAGAATTTTTTAACCTCGTCTCATCTTCTTTCCTTTACAGAACTACGCAAGCGGGTACGCGTCTCCACAGTCCACAGTAGCTACCGACCCGGCATGAACGAAAAAGTTTGAAAATTCTTACAAACTTCTGTCGTACTATGAAAATGTGGAATTTCCTGCCGGCTAGTGTCTTTCCTCCCTCTTACGATATCAAGTCCTTCAAACAAGGTGTGAAGAGACACATCGGCCGTTCGACATGATGTCGATAACAGCTGTTGGTATTTAACACTGACAGTCGTCGCTGCTTGAACTGTACCTCACATATTATCAGGTATTGTACAGTAATAGCGAGTATAAAAACATCATTTTAAATCAGTATACACTTTTTGAAAATTAGCCTGAAAATACAACAGATAATTGAACAGATTGTTGTTTTTACTAAGATTTCGGTGTCGTTAATTCCTCGAAGGTATATGTGAACTCAACCTTAAAATGAAAAGTAAATATTTTTAAACTCATCATGGTTAAGTGGTAATAACATGTTTTTTTATTCTTTTACGCAGTGTCCTACGTGAGCGATTTACTTGTGTCACCGCATCGAATCGCTTCACAATTGTGTTCGCTTTGAATCGCCTACGTTGGTAATCGCCTTAATTGTAGGTATTCTTAAATAAATAAAATGACGATACCTTCGGTTAAGCATGCTTCACACGAAAACTAGTAGATAGATATCGATAAACAATTGAAAGGAAATAATATAAGTACAACTTCACTTAGTAGGTTTACGAAACCATAATGTTTATAAGGACTACAAAAGACTAGAGATGGTGTGAAAGCGAATCATATATAAGGTTGCAGTTTTCTTTTATATTTTTCTTGGTACAAAAAATATATTATTAAGATATAAATCAACGCAGACGTAGTCGCGAGAAGCAACTAGTTTATAATAAAAATACCGCTCAACGCACCTAAAGCAATTTTCAAAAAATATACAAACATTGTAGCCGAAAAAATAAAGAGACACTTATCATAGTAGCGGAGTTTAATGGTTTAAATGTAATAACGATCAAAACGTATAATAAAAAAAAACATGACAGGACTGCCAACGGAAGCGAAAAGTCAAAACAATGGAAACTGTTTAGAAACTATAAATATTACATGTACATAGGACGTTACACCGCGTGTTGCTAATTTGACGGAAGTATATTATCACGGGCATGTCGGGATGATCGGTGACGCGAACCCATAAGTTTTCCCTTGGATAATGTCGCTCATCGCGGCTAAGGAAGTTTTCACTTCAATTTTCTTTGTATATATTAATAAAATATGTCGTTAGGTTTGTACGTGTAATTTTTTTTTTTTTTTTGAGAAAATGCCATTACAGAAACCCTTAATCTCGATTTCGACATTTATTGTTCGTACGTCACTTTGTTCTGACTTCACTCAAAATATCTAATTCCTCAATTAACAAGTTAAAAAAATTATCACTAATACTTTTTAACTTTCTAAGAAAGAATATTCTCAACTGATCTTATTAACATTTAATATTTATAGGCTATAAAAATTATCTATATACATATAAAGGCTTATATATAAATAAAAAAAATTGGAGTGTATGGGGTGTCGAATAACATCATAAGACTTGAGACACCCAAGCCAACCTCACCTGCACGTGGTGCACCTTGCTGAATAACGAACGAGGCAATGGCGCAAGCAGGGTGGTAGGGTTTTACAGCCCGACTGGGTCGCAACCACCATGTCTATGGCGAAAAAGCCCGTAATAGTGATTCGCTTCTACGGGTCGCGTTTCGAGATCAGCCTATGCATATCCAGCTTATTACAGGCCGGCATGATAGTGGCGACCGGCGATGGACAGTGTGTCAATCTCGGTGGTCGCTATTATTTTTGGATTGTACTGTGCTTACCATCAGGCATAGTGCAGTCACTTTGCCGTGCTACAATAAAAAAAAAAGAATTCAATAAACAAATCAAGTTATCGTTTCTTGATAATTTTCATTAGATTCTTGGCTTCTTATCTTTCGGTTGCACACCTGCACGTGACAATAATTCTTGCTCCTCGTCGTGCGAGTTCTACGTATATCTCTAAACCCATTCCTGCTGTTCTGTCGGTGACGATAACCGTTTTCTCATAGAGACGTCTCTTCGATTCAAACTGAATTTGTTTTTTTTTTTTTTATAAATACCGATAATAAGAGTCGCGATACTTGCGATTACTATAAATACGAATAATGCAAAAATTTTGTATTTATAGGACAAATTCTGATACTGGACTGTATGTAAAGCATGCGGACGATTTATTTATTTATTTATACATGGATAAAGCAACAGTTGACAATAAAAAATAATAATACAATAGCAATAATAAAAAAAAAGTAAACTGAAGACCTAAAACGCTTTATCACATAGAAACTTAACTTACACTAATCATAATAATAATAAGAAAATAATAATTGTTTCAATATTTAGATACATTGAATTAACAAAAAACTATATATAAAAGAATAAACGAAAAAGTTCAAATGAATTCATTTATGAAAACTAAAATTACCACATGGAAGAAAAGAACAGGATGGCAAACATAAATAATGAATATTAAAATATAATATAGAAACTGTTGTTGAGATGGTCATGGATATAAAATGTGTTTAATTGTTTTTTTGAATTTGAATGCCCCATGGTCTAATATGTCTAATGAAATGTGTTTGCTTGCAAGCTCATTATATATACAAGTCATAAGTACAATTGGGTTGAAATAAGAAGTATTATTCATATCAGTTTTAAGAATAAATGTTTTAGGAAAACGATAATTGAAATTGGTGTTAAAATTAAGAGACTCTAGCAAGGAGGTAGATGAAATATAATTGCGCAGCAATTTATGAAGAAATACTAAATCATGTTGAATTCTACGAACATGTAATAGAATAATGTTATATTTATTTAATCTGTCGTAGTATGAAGAGACACTGCGAGCATGACCATACCTGTAACATAGAATTTTTGAAAATTTTCTTTAAACTGCTTCAATAGATTTAGAATGTATGGTGTAACAGAGTGACCAAACTACAGATGCATATTCGACGATACTACGAACTAAACTATTAAATAGGATGACAAGACTGTTAGGGTTTTTAAAAGATAAGGATGATCTAGTTATGAAACCTAAAATTCTAAAAGCTCTACTAGTGATGTCAAGAAAGTTGCATAATCAAGTCGTTTATAAAAACTATAAAGAATAGTGGGCCAAGGTGAGAGCCTTGAGGCACACCTGACTTAATGAGAAAAGCTAAGGAAGTAGAACCCTTAATAGCTACAAGTTGACTTCTATTATTTAAATAGGATTGTACCCAACGAAGTAAATTACGGTGAATTCCATAAAGAGCTAATTTGAATTAAAATTAATTATTTATTAATATATGACTGTTACTACCTGCCACCAACATATTATATATGTAATATGTATTTATAAATATAATCATGAGTCTCGTTGTATTATCTAAACAACAGATTTTCACTAGATGGAGATATTAAACGGTAGTTATATTTGTTTTAAACTATTGTCTATCTATCAGATTTTTCAGGCTAATCATTGAAACAATTGCATTTTGACGAGATTTTCACTTACCGATAAGTAGAACTTAAACTACTTTTATTTTAAGAAGAACAAATTTTCCAAGTAAGTACATATAATAAATATTGATAGGTATATATTATATTTTAGGCCTACGTGATTTAACGACTAGTTGATACTTGAGATTTGTTAGCGTTGGCTTTGTTCTTTCATGTCGACTACCTGTATCCTGTGGGTAGATTATCTGTAATGTACTTTTTATTATAATTAAATGTGTAGCTACCTAGTATGTCATATTTTGTAGACTGGCTGAAAATTTTTTAATATTGTAAATAGAATGCCGTTAAAACAATTGAACAAACAAATGAGATATCATATGTGTATATAAATACCATATTTAGAGTTTTTGGCGGGATTTCAGTCTGTCATGTAGTGGATTTTATATTTTATTCATAATCTTGTGTTTCTTGACTCTATATTGTGTAAAGTTGGTGGTGTTTTATGTAATATGGTAAGTTTATTGTGCATAAGTGAAGTGAATTATTTTCCATAATACCACGGAGCATGAAATTCTGAGGTGCCACAAAAACTCCCTGGAGGGTTCTAACAAGAGATCCACCATCTTGTTAGAATATTGATTGACACGACGCTTGATATTGTAATAATCGTACGACGCTTGTAATATTATTGATTACTCAACAATGGCAGTAATAATCTGAAAGATTGATTGCCAAAAATAAAGTTAAAAAATAATAATACCATATATGTAATATGAATAAATAGTTTAGTTTATACAGTCCGAGTATTATTATTACACTGTCCATATCTACACTTCTATAATAGTGCGCCCGAAGCTCTTACAAATGTATATAATATTTAGGATAGCCACAATAGTTTGAAACGGATGCACAGAGATGAGTCAATTCCATATATCAACATCGTTCACATATTGATCTACTTATTACTAGCCTTTTGACACCGAAACACGCTAGACATGGCGCTTAAACTCACAATCTAGTAAATCGGTGATATTCTTTGGGACTTTGACATTAGACAAAGTAAATCTCATACATTTTGTTTCATCTTTATTTAGTACTAAGCTATTTAATGCGAATCAATGAGAAATTCCGTGTAAAGTATTATTCGGATATTATCAAACCTCTGAATCTATTGTTTTAACTTTTAATGTAATTAAAGTATCGCCTGCAAAAAACATCATATCAACACAGCGATTGACCATTAGCGGCAGATCATTTATGTATATTAAGAACAAAAACGGTCCTAGAATAGAACCCTGTGAGATGCCAATTCGCGCAAAGGATCCCGCATAGATTACCCCATGTAAATCAACTTCCTGACAACGATCTTTTAAATAAGAGGCTAAAAGTCGAGGGAAGATATAAAACTGTAGGCTAAGTGTCGATAATTCAATATAAAATATATATACCGGTGTAATGTATGTACCAGTCCGGATGTAGCCGTATAGGCAAACATACGTGTGTTGAGTAAATCCGTAATTACATATAATTAGCAGTAATATCCTTGAATATGTAAAACAATATAGACTCTGATTCTTCGGAAATATTGACTTTCATTAATCCAACCGGGCTCACACGAAACATATACATCTATAAATACACCAACACCTAAACTAAGTAATCTTAGGTAGACTGTGAGCTTGTTTACATTTACAGTCTAAAAATATTAGGTTTTTAATTACGTGTCTCCATTATGTATTTTCATTGAATTATTACCAACACAAAATCGCATGAAATAGACAGGAATCTCAATTGTCAGGTTAGAAAACAAAAGAATACGATCTTTATAAAAACTTTTTATTATTATAATTATGTTTTACTAATTGACCAGGCCACGCGTTGCTGCGAGTCAGTTATTACCAGTGATATTATAACTAAATATACGTTATTTACAAAATATTTTCACAAAACAAATGGTAAAAATAGTTATATGTTACTTAGATTTGGGTGGATTAACGGGGCAGCCCTCAAAAAGAAATTAACTAACCAAGTTTTAACAAGGTGCTGTCGAAGCGCTTATGACGAATCTATGTATATAATTGTAATACCATTGGTTATTACATATTGAATTAAAATTGAAAGACAAATCGTAAATTAAAACGTGGCGCCATCTATGAGATATCTATCCTACGGCTTTGCTGTCAACAAACAAATTTAAAACGCCATCTATTCGAGACTGATGAAACTTACTATTAATAACAATAATCAACATTGACAATCATTTAATTTGGAATTTAAAATATTGAGGCCTTTAATCGAAACAAATAATCTTATGTTTTAAGTTGGATCAAATTATAAACGCCAACTTGTATGAAGATCGATTGTGTAGTTTCAAAGTTCATCGTGGACAATTAATTATTAACTTAAAGATTTGAACAAGACAACGAAGGTCCATTACATATATATAAACTATTTACTAAAAAATACTAGATTCTCAGTCAAAATAAGAGATTAAGTGTAAATAAAGAATAAATTAATCGAGGGTCTAACAAAAATAAAATGCCGTATTGTATCATAGCATCAAGCATTGATAAGTGTAGGGATGGATCGAATAATCGAATAATCTATTTCTAGGTATAGAAAAATCGATTATTGTAATCAATATTAAAATTCGTATTGATCCAGTAAATGGATATCTGATAAAATAAAATCGTCCATTTGATTATTTTAAATGTAGAAATAATTTTATTAAAAAGACTTAAAAACAATTTATCAATAGATCAATAGATTATAAAAAGATAATCGACCCACTGGATCTCGATTATTTCATGAATCCATTATACAGACCACGATTCGCATCTCTTTAGAGTTCGACTCGTTTACGAAAAATAGTTATTCCTAATCCAGAGCTTCAGGCAAGGACTATCTTATATATCTACCAATGTTTTCATTATTCTATTGGAACTCTTGCAAAGTCTATCTAGGACTTTTATTATATTAATTGGTTATTATTATATTAGATTTACATTTGAATCTAATTCTCTCTTGGTATGGAAGTACTTCGAAGATGGTAAACAATCCTTGATAGAGGATTGACTTTTAAGTACCAGCTGCGTGACCATACCTATAAATTTTTGGTTAGACATCGTTAACGTTAACATAAAGTATACCTCAAAAGCCATACACGAGGGATCTTATCAAATTATTTCATTATTTTAACCGTGCTTCTAACTGAACTTCAAAGTCGTCAACCGCTTTCATCATAACGTCAAATTTGACGCGCAGCGGTTTGTCTTTCTCAAAACTGTTGAATTTTTTTTCACCAGATATGGCTGGAAGGACGCGGTACTCTCTTATCAATGCAGCGGTCGCAGTCTTCATAGACATCATGGCATACCGATAACCTGTAAATATTATTTTAACGTTTCTAAGTTATATACTAAAATAGCCTAACATAGTAGTATATATATACTAGCAGGACGGTGGATGTTATCTGCCTTGATTATAAAAAAAAATCTAAAATTTTACTGCAGTGCCACCTACTGGGTCTAATTGTAAATCTAAACCATTCTCTTGATCCACTGAAAAACGCACACAAAGTTTCATCAAAATCGGTACAGACGGTTAGGAGGAGCTCAGTGATATACACATGTACAGAAGAAATGTATATAGAAAGATATGAAATAATATTTCTCAAATTACTGTTTCCGTTGAAAGAAGGTTTTTGGAAAATTATTTGAAACAAATTTTGACTGAGCTTAATTAGGACTTAATTAGGATTGATTGTGTTTAAAGTTTAAAATAGTTGTAGTTGATTGTAAGTAGTTTAGAAGACTTCACAAAATATTTTAAATTAATCTCCAAACTCAAAATAACAGCTAAGTCTTAGTCATCATTTTTTTCAAAATTGCCTTATCCATTTAGTATCACATAAACTACATGCATGTTTACTTCATCCTTTAAATAAAAAAAGAAAACTGATTGAATATTTACCCAAGCAACCTCTTGGACCATAACTAAAAGGCAAAAATGATGCTGGATGCTTCAAAGGTGTATCTAAGAATCTCTCAGGTCTGAATAAATCTGCATCTTCTCCCCAGTACTTTGGGTTACGTTGCACAGCCCATATATTGATTGCAATACCACAGTCCTCTACTATGGTTATTCCTGATGCTGTAAAAGAACGTAAACTTTCATTAACTCATTCGAATAATGTGTTATATTATTTTATTTCCAATATGAGTGACGGAATTAATCAATCGGATAGTCTATCAAAACTGCAGTATAGTGTTAGGATACCAGACGATATAAGTAATGTTATCACACGATATGCATTTTTTAAATCATATAAATGCTATTGAACATAATTTCGTAATGTACCTTACAGACAAAAGCACCATAAATATGTTTAAAATATTTTTTTTATTTTTAATGTTCTTCAATACTCAAACGTAATTTATTTTTATAAAACTTACGCAAAGTAATATTTTGATCAGCTCTTCTAACAATAATCGGAACTGGCGGATATAGTCTAAGGGTTTCCTTGATTACAGCATCTAAATAGTTGAGCCGTGTTAGGTCCTCCGAAACTATAGGTCTGTCAGTGTCACCGAGTACTTCCTGTAACCTGATTATCAATTCAAATCATTTCAACCAAGAGCACAGAGATATATTTACAGTACATATACAGACATATTTAAATCTTTACGTATTTACAAATATAATATTTTTTACTTGAGGTACAACTCGCCTTATTTTTCTACTAAACATCTTAATATTCTATAGATAAATACAAGAAACTTACTCTTGGTAAAGTTTTTCTTGGACCTCTGGATGTCTCGAAAGCATAACAGTAGTGAACGCAATTCCAACTGCTGAAGTATCAGTTCCAGCAAGAACTAATACCAGAGTCTCCTCTAGTAATTCAACATCAGTATAACCTTTCTCTCCACCTGATGATTCGATCAATAGCTCCAAAAAGGTTTTTAAACCATTACGATGGACATCTAAAAGAAATAAGAAATTGGGTTACATTATAAAATCGTTTTATCGGAATCGCTGTTTCAAAAACTGTAAATGGGTAGGTTACAGATCCTGTAAATAAAAATAGAAAAACAGTTAAAAATGATTTTATAGAAGAAGATGTAAATAAACTTACCTTGTTCAGATTCTGCTTTATGTTTGTCCTCTTCTATTGAATTTCGTTTGGATTTGATAATCTTAAAAGGACAAATTCTATAATAAACAAGCTACGTAATAAACTTATGGGTATTTCATAATATTATGACTTTAGACAAAGGTCTGATATGCTGTAAAATTGCTATCTTTATACTGCAAGGCATTTAATTTATTGCTAAGATTTGGAATTTTATATACTAGTTTTCGAGTAATTTTCCCTTTTGGCGTAGAGTTGTCCAAATCGGCTGAGTGCCTTCAGCGCTCGCCTCGGTAGTTCGGTGAAGCTGTAAAGATCTATCCAGGTCAACAGCGTTATCATTTCGAAAAAAAAAACCTTTTGGCGTATATATTACGTCATTCACAACCCTTTGAGCAGTTTTAACGCAAAATTTAAGATATAATTAACTGACCCTAATCTATTTTTAAAAATGTACCTTGTCAATAAAATTATATATCAGAAATTTGTTCTCGCAATGACGTTTGTAATATGGAGTCATTTTGTAAACAGTGTCATCGTGAAACCACGGTTGGCAAAAGCGAGCCGAGTCCAAACGACATATTTCTTCAAACGCCTTTAAAAATGGCTCCGTTGATTGATTCTGAGCATTGACGTGCACTCCTAATGTTGACTCTGTAAACAATGTTCTCAAGTATAGTTGGCGTTTTAATTTATAATTGCAATTACAGAATCTACTTAAACTAGCGGCTTATACGAGCTGCTTCAAATAAGACTCGATATAAAAACTGCAGCTACACATTATCGGAATGCTGATAGAGTCCCTGCAATGTCGTTACATTTATTTAATTTTTGGTAATGCCTCTGTTTAATAAGAATTCATGGAATTCAACCTATATAAACATAACATAATTTATTTCAATACTTTTAAACTGTCTACTGCATTTTAAAGATCTATTGCTTAAATAGTGAAAAATACACCCTAAGGAAAAGTATTTGCTTTGAACAATATTACTAGCAATAACGTAGCATTCAGTTTTTATATCTATTAATTATACAAATAAACGTTGGTCTATGTACGTTTTTTCAATTCAGTCTTTTATTTACACAGATTGTTCAGCCTCTCCAGGATTTTTTTCTTTCGATCTGACTACGCTATTGAGCTAACAAGGTCTTACCAGCTTCACCGGACTAAATCCTCTCGAAGAGGTTTATTTTTTTGCTTTATTATCGTGAATTCACATACACCATGTAATATACGATACACGTAAATACAGAACTATAGAGCACTCCAACAATGGCAAAAATACATAATAAATATCAAACGTTTGCCAAGTTTATGTATCTTGAGCTGTTTTCAAACATTTTTGGCAATACACACTTACCACAAACAGAATCCATTGAATATCTAGTAATGTATTTCCAAATAGCAAAGGTCCCCGAATTTGTAGCGTTGTGTAAGCGCTTTACCAAAATACTGCTTTGCTCAGAGAATATATTAACGAAGTGGACCAAATTCTTTGGTCTGAACGTTGGCGCAAGAAATTTCCGACGAGGACGCCAAATTGAAACTGAAAATAATTTGTCAATGATTTTAATGCTATAATATTTACATATTACTAACACCTGTGTTTACTATACCGACGTGGCGGACGACACAATTCGTATGTTCATCCAACGGGCCTTGGGTGCTTCGGGGCGGGACAATGTGGATTATAATTTTGAAAGGTCTATTACAATGGAGCTGCCATATAGACAATAAACTGTGGCTCGGTAAAGCTGTAAAGACCTTTCCAGGTCAATAGCATTTTTATTTCGGAAAAAAAAATAATAATCTCAATAAAAACTGGGAATATCAGAGTTTAGTAAATAATAATGATATTAGCTCACATTTAAAACGATTTTTATAAGACTAATCAAACAAACGAAACCTGAATAAAGGTGTGGATCCTGCAGAATACAAACAAGTAATAATTAAAGAAAAGATAGTCATATAGCGATAACATTGAAAATCGTCGGTACATTTTAGTGAAAATCTTGTTAAAATAAAAGCTTTACAGTTGTTCATTACTAAGTTATGTACATTAGAAGTATAGTTGAACACAAAGTTAACAAAGACCCCACAGCATGGTGGTAGAGCTTCTCTAAGTTCGTCTGACTAACTACCAAACTAAAGCATCTGTTGGTGTATTCCAGTTGCTGCAATTGAGAACTATTCCCCTCTAGTTTTACCATATTGACCATTTTAGACGTCATTTAAGATCAGATGAGATTGTGTTCAAAATGCTAAAAAACTACAAAATATTTAAAAAAAGAAACATTTTACCCGGAGCAAACACGCTGCCATTTCCAGTAAGCAGTCTGGAACATTTCATAACGTAATCTTTTTCCAGACACGTTTTCAGTAATATATCAGCAACCTCTGCATCAGCTATTACTATAAGTATATTTATCATTTGTAATTAACCTACATCTATTTACTTGGATGGGCATTAAATAATATTTACTAAAATTATCAAAAATAATGGCAAAGAATTAATGGGATCCAGAAAAAAAGTACCCTTAAGTTATATACGGAATATTCCAAATGGTCAGTTATTGACCTTCAAAGGAACTTTTTACTGTCTTTTTTAGTGTTGCATATTATTATAAAATCACTATTCGCTTTGTGGATTTCCTTGTTTTGCGTCGTATCTAAATGTAATTGAATTATGAAATGTTAAACTTAGAGATTCTTATTAGACTTTCTTTTATATAATACAAAAAGATAAGTTTATAATGTGCGTAAAAGGATACAAAACATATGGTTTTATGCTCATTGTTATAATTTTGTACCATAAAATTAATTTTGCTAAAGACAATCTAACAATGAGCTACTTAATTCTGTAAGATATCTAAATTTAGTAAAATTGTGTATTAATATTAGATTAGTTAATTAACTTACTAACATACAATCGACTCCCTTGCCAAAGAGCCATTAAGCCTCCCATCTTGATTGCCTCCTTACCTAATTTTTGAAACATCTTCATTCGATCTAAAACATTTTATTTATAATTTTATAACTGAGAATCTCATAAATGATGCCCATTTAAATGAACTAGAGAAGTGAAATATTTTATGCAATTAGCAGGTGATGATGATAAGTAATGATAATGTCAAAGGCGGAAACTCAATAAACCCAGGGAAGACTCTTAATTACTCTCAAATACAGTTGCCGGAGAAAATGTATAGTTGCTTGACGACTGGCTTTTAACTTAAATTCGGCGGCTAGTCAAGCGAGCATAACTCTAACGCTACACTTTTATTACGATGTTCACCTTCATCGAAAGCTTCGTCTCATTAATGAGACTACATAGAATCAATCGTAGCAGTATCTGAACACATCAACCACTGACCCATCATCGCTTCAACATTACCTTGACCCAAAATTTCATACTAATTCAGCCTTCAGGTCCTGAGAAGGTGTTTATGAATGTCAAAGCAACCTCCGATTCGGAAACCAACACAGTCATCGAGAAGAACCGGCAAGGAACTCGTCCTGGTTTGTCTCTTCATGTTATATATTTTAAGAAGACATGAATAGTTAGTACATTCGCTTTTATTGGGTGCACAGTGAGGAGCGTCATATCCAGGTGTCAAAAGCGTTCTCATATTAGAACTAACAACATTATATGATGCGTTATATATGCAGGACCTTCTTTTTGCAGGTTGTGTTACTGTAGGGATAGCAAGCTTTGAAATATTAATTTTCTGTCCATCACTTCAGTGGTGAATTAATTGTTAATAACTATTTGCGATTTTTAAAACTATGTATATCCTCATAAATTTTAAAATAGCTGTAGGAAAAAAAATTGCCATTTATATCATAATACGTAGTTTTACATTATTGAAGTAATTTAAAACTAGACTAAATATTTGTTATACTTTTTAAGTGCTTAAATTTTCTTGAGAATAGTTTTTATTATCTGCGACCAGTATACTGTACCCGAATCTTATTTATATCTCCCAAACAGCGTTATAAAATACAATTAAATAATTACACGTCAAATTCAATTCACTATCACCGTCTATACTAAATTACATAAATTTTGTGAGGTTGTAGGGGGTAATATCTGGATATACTAAACTCATTTTGAAAATTCTTTTACCAATAGAAATCCACGTTGTCTGTGAGTGTTATAGGCTATATATCAACTCGAAAAATTAAAAGATTCTTTTATGATAATCGGATTTGCAAAGCAACTCGGAGAAAAAACGGTCGAACGTTAACGTCTCTTACGGACAAAGCCTTAACGATGAGAGATATATAATTGAGTTTTAGAGAAAAGTTGTAGAGCTTGATAATGCCTATAAAGAGTCATCAACAGCATGTGTCTAACTTCAAGGTTTTTTTTTATTATAAGGGTAAGACAGCATCCGCCGTTTCCTCTAGTACATTATAAGATAAAGTCATCTGCCAAGTCTGTCTGTCTGTTCGCGATAAACTCAAAAACTACTGAACGGATTTTCACGCGGTTCTCACTAGCGGATAACGTGATTCAAGAGGAATATTTAAGTATATGATTTGTTAAGATTTTTTATATTATCGCAGCGAGAGAACGTGCTCCAGGCACGCTAATTCTTTATATGTTGAGACTGCAATTAGTTATGGAATCAGTATTATAGTCGTTCAACTTACCTTCATCACTTCCAATAAACATATAGGCATGCCCAATAAGTGGTAGGCATTTGTAATTATTCTTTAACCGATTCCAAAGCTTGATCATATGCCTCTTCCGCCAACGTATGGCAAACATCCAAATAACGAATACTATTACAAATATTTGGCCCAACATTTGTACAGCTTTGGACTCGATGTCCGACAAGTCGAATAATAAACATTATATACTTGTCAATCTTTTATATATAAGTACTCAAGATAAAGTAAACTTCGTTTTTTGGGTTCCGTATTACGTTATACGTCGAACCATTTCGGTTATTCAAAACCAAAACTTTGCTTTTGAGTATTATATTTTTTTTTTACCTTTGTGAATAGTCTAATTTACAATTACATTTATTTGTTTGTGAAACCTAGGTATGTGTGTTTGTTAGAAATAATGGGTTCACATATACAGCCAATGGTTACGGATATAAACTGGTTGTGAAATGCGGTTTTACTGTGTTTAATTGTTAAAATTCTGTTATTACTATCAGGAAAGTTATTAACTTAAACAAATACCTCTATAAAAGAAGATTGACAGCAGACCACGCTATTTAATTTTGAAACAGTGTCGCGAATCCATCCGCGTGGGTCCTAATGTAAATAAAAAACTTCTACAGAATCTTACGGACTGCCGACAGAAGCAAAAACTCAAAACAATAAAACAAATGTTTTCAAAAAAGAAACTATTGAATTTTCATATTAATTACAGTGTAAATGACAATATTTAAATAATTTATTTATTGAAATTATTAACATTAGTGTGGTTTTTATATCTATTGACATTTGGAGCAATAAATATATACATTTTTATAAAGTCTATTATTAAATCAAACGTATGATGAGCTGCAAAATATTAATATTACATGAAAACAGGCCTTTATGCAACTTTAGGACTAACAAGTCAGTCAAGGGCAACACCACCGGTTATGTTGACGTAGCATGTCATGACGCGAAATGACAAATTTATCTCCTGCTAAAAATACCGCTCAACGAGCCTAAAGAAGACACACAAACATTCCTAAAAATGATTAGAACGTATTTTATTACATATTCCTAGAAATCTGCAACATTTTTTTAATAAAAATCAGAAAAGGCAGACACGTTAGACATACATTCTTATTATATGTATGGATTTTACATAGTTCTGAAATTTGAAGATTTGTGTGATTTCTTCGCCAAGTTTCCTTTGCGATATATCAACTTGAATTATTCAGTGGGAACAGCGCTTTATTCTTTTGTCTTCTGCCGGGAAATTACCGACAATGTTTAAACATTTAAATCGTATGCCAAACATACCAATCGCACAATTCAATGTACGTTAATAACGTCCCATATGTTACACAAATAACGTGTGTGTTCTGCTAATTATTTCGGTGGACCTCATTCAAACTTTATTACCAAACAGTAGACACACTTGAATTGTCGATTATTTAAAACACTTGTGATTTTCCATAGAAGTGCTTTGTTGGAATAACATCCCATCGCCATATCGATCCGAAAAGAGTAAACTTAGCATAAAACTCTTTTATAAACATTACCTATTGTAACTTCAAACTTAGTAATTAAAGTGACGTATAATGTATTCATTTGTTTTATTTAGTTTCAAATTTGCGGTTACAGTTGCTATATATTTTTAGTGTGATTATCCGTGACGTGTTATATGTAAAGGTGTTATTTCTTTCTTCGTTTTAAAATTTGTATTAACAGTAATATAACCGACTGGTCCCCATCAAAAATCAGCGCTGCAGTACTACTGTATTGCACATTTTTGCTGAATTGGTTCGCCAATTATTAGACATTTATTCTTTATTTTCAAATGTATTTTTTTTTTCTGTCTAACTAGCTTGTGTAATTATGTTAATCCTACGGTTGTTCCAAAAATAAAGTATTTCTTTTCTATTAATTGTATCTTTTTATTCGTTAGGCCCCGTATGAGATGGTGCAATTTTCATACAAAAATGAAGTGTTATCCTTTTCGAACGTTGCAATAAGTGTATCTCAGGGAATAACCTCGTAATCGCTAATAATTTCAATTTTGTTTGAAATCGTATTACGCAAGGATATTCAACAATGTACCTTTTCTGCTGTGTCCCTTGTCCCTTAGAGGTATATTTAGTTCGTAAATCAATTTCTCTTTGGACACTGCAAACTATAAAGCATATATATTAAACACATAACCTTGTTGTGATAGGTTTTTTTTTGTT
The DNA here is from genome assembly GCA_014332785.1 of Antheraea mylitta. Lineage (NCBI taxonomy): Eukaryota > Metazoa > Arthropoda > Insecta > Lepidoptera > Saturniidae > Antheraea > Antheraea mylitta. The sequence continues at coordinate 5,100,447 of JACEII010000026.1, read as the reverse complement.
TTTTATTCTATTCTGCAGACTCTTGGTCCGCACCTTTTTTTGCTTACATGTAGTATTTTGTATACGTAAAAATCGTATCCGTGAGCGTATTGTTTTTTTTTTTATTAGTGATTTATTAAATGTTAACTGTTCATTTATTATTAACTATTTTTGGTTTAATGACGTTATTGCTTTTATAGCGCTTGCATTTCCATTCTTTATGCCCATTTTTAGGTTGTATTCCACAATAATAATAAAAATATGTTGTGATAGGTTACTATGAAATTTATAAGTATTGTTATACCGCATTAGTAAGAAAAATATTGTCAGTTAAAACCTCTCAGCAATGTTTCATTAAAGCAAAAGCATAATTGTCCTTGTCTAAAGGATGAGCAAGAAAAACTTGTTTCTATATAATAATTAGTCCCATAATATTTGGATAAGACTGACGTAATATACGAAAAAAATAAGTACTTAAAATCAGGTAGTCTGCTAGAACCTTACGCGAAGGCTATTAATTATTATGTCATCTAAAAAAATTGTACATTTAGGCAAACATCGTTCATATTTGTCGATAGCTTTGCAAATATACCGACTCGTTATAACACTAAGAGCATCATCGCGCCATTTTACATATAAATGTATATAATAATAAAAATAGCCTTTACGTCTACACGAGAGGATTTTAACAGCGACACTTCTTTTCGTGACTATATAATCCAATTCAAGAGCGACAGCCTCGCCCACAGTATCGACAGGTGAATGTTAAGTCTGGAGCCGATTGATCATTACGTGAAGACAGGTGGGGTTTTTATAATAAAAATGTATATAAATGCGGATATTAATATATTTATTACAAATGTATAACTTAAAAATTCAAGCTTAACCGATAGTATAGGTATCGCAATTATTCCGTTAATAATTATAATTGATACCTGTCATTACGCAGAGGTTCACCAATTTGTTTGGGTCCCCGAGCGGTTGCAAAAGATTGGAAAAAATTAAAACGTGATAAATGCTAATTAAATTCCTTGTACCTTATTATGTTTTTTCCGAACTGATTACGTTCTTGACCTAGCAAGGTCTTGATAGCTTAACCGGACTACTAAGGCAAGTGGTTAAGGCATTCAGCCGATTTTATTTTGACAACTAACTCAAGGGTCCACGCACACCTCGGCTTAGGCTGTTGCCTGATACATGTAATGCGCAACCTATCTGAGCTAACCTAAGCTAAACTATATATTCATACTTATATGAGTTATTGAAACATATATATAAACCAATCCTTCTTTTATTTTAATACTACTCAATGTAACTCAAAAACGCTTGTATGTATTTTTTGCCTCACCGACAACAATGACTATCCTGAAATGTTATACAAGATTAGACTATTATAAAAGACATTTGCGAAATTCCTTTTAATAATAATAAAACTCAAGAACTGCTAGAATCGAATTGTCCGCAAGGTTCCATAAAAACCTGTAATGGTTATTTCGCATTGATTGGCAGGTGTTTATCCGACGGAATATTATGTGAATTAGTCACATCTGAGTAAAATATCTATCCTCTAATACCGAGTCGAATTATGGAATATGATTCTTTATTTCTACATGCAACTGATGAAATCGAAGGGTACAATAAAATATGTATATTAAAAAAAGGCAGTGCTCCAACTCTTGTGGGTTTCAAGTGAGGTTTAAAGATATTAACAATAACATCCTCAAACCACTGACTCATATATTCAGTCTGAACATGGCTAGAAGTACTTACCCTGACTGCTGGATACTAGTAGTAAGAACTCCTTTTCACAAAAATGGAGCCAAGGCCAGCCTGAAAATTATAGGTTTATAAAACTGCTCAGTATCTTCTCAAAACTTCTAGAAACAATAATAAACCAGATGCTCTTAAATTAATGAAAAAACACTCTCTATTATCTGAACGACAATGTGGTTTAAGACCGGTAAATACACGGAACAAGCAATGGAACTCTTAATATATTCGATATTACAAAATTTAGATACCGGTAACCGCTATGTAGGTATATTTCTTGATATTACGAAGGCGTTCGACACTATTTTTACATCTATTTTACTATCAAAACTGGAAACTACTGGTATTAGAGTGCTTGTTTTGAACTTATTTCATAGTTATCTTAGTGACCGTCGCAAATGTGTCAGAGTTGGTGATTACATAAGCAACCCCTTATCTATGATTTGGTGTTTGTCAGGGTAGTATTCTGGGGCCGATACTCTTTAGTATATATATGGACAATATATTCAGAACTGATATTCCAATTGCAGAACTTATCTGCTATGCTAATGATACAGCAGTTATATTCAAAGGGCGGAATTGGGACAAAGTCTTTATCTTAGCTAATGAAGGTTGGAGTATATTGAACACCTAGTTGAAAACAAACATTTTGACGTTTAATGTATAAAAAAAATACATAATCTTTAGCAAGTTACATATAAAATACCCACCAGACAAAAGAGTACAAATAAGAGGTTTCGACTGTGATCCTTCAAAACAGACCAACGCCGATTATAGCTACGGTCAGATCGAGCGTGTTGAGCATACAGAATATCTTGGTGTTACTATTGATCAAAATCTAAACTTCCATCAACACATTTCAGATAGTTACGGTACGAGTAATTGGTCGTGGTAACTATACTCGTGTTGTATTACTGTATCTGCTAACGTTGTATTTGATTGTTATTGGTGGACTAGACCTGACATGTCCCGGCTTCTATGAGGAGCTGGTCTCGACCTGACCTGACATATCGGACGAGCTGGTCTGTGAAGGGTGTGGTAAAACGTGAACGTGGTTTGTGTGGAGCGTCTGCCCATCCATATCGAGTGTACTACTATACGAGTATAACTGTGTTCAGTAGTATGTTGCTGGGTCGGCTGATCGAATTGAAAACGTTTTTATTATTTGCTACGTTTTAATTGATTTTGCTAAAAATACATTAAAGTTACTTTGCGATAGCGCGCCATTCGAAACACTAAAACTAATTTATATATCTATTTGCCAGTCTATTCTTCAATACTGTATCGGCATCTAGGGGGGATTACATTTAATACTGACACTCGAACGAGCGCAACGTGCCGTTTTAAAAATGGTATTGAAGAAACCTTACAGGTACTCGACTGAGTTACTGTGTGGAGAAATTTCTGTCGTGAGCTATTAATACTAAAAACCACTATTATAATGCACGATGGTAAAATAAAAGTTGGTAATCTCAACACTTTGCTACAAAAACACACTGCTACTCTGCAGGGACTCAAACAGGTGACCAAGGACGCGGAAAAGCTTGCTAATCGTAATTGTACGACCCTGGCTCACATACCCGCTGTGCGACTAGTGAAATTTTAGCCAGTAGGAGTCTGGCATCACCCTCTCACTGTCCCATTTCTGTGGAGGGGTATCCAATGTAGGATTTCGCCAATGCTATAAAAAAGGTATTATAGTTTGGCGCCATAATTAAGGCTATATTATATAATCCTTACTAATATTATAAATGCGAAAGTACGCTTTCACGCCAAAATTACTGAACCGATTTAAATGCCTGCGAAAGGATATAGAATTTTTAATGCAAAAAAAAAGGGTTGAAAGGAGGATGGCAAGTTGTATGGAAGTATCGTGATTTTTAGAGGTAAAAGCTATAAACTTATTTTTTGGGCTATTGATTCAATATAAATAAATATGATATTCAAAGTTTGTAAAAGTTTTACCCTCAGGGGTGTAAAATAACAATAGATAACAAGGAATGAATATGGAATGGAAATATGTAAGGTTCCGCTCCGATGTGAAAAGTTCTTCAGTGTTAGATAGCTCATTTATCGAGGAAGGTTACAAATCTTTGATTGAAGATTGCGTTACTTTGCCGAAATCCATCATTAAAATAATAGTGGACACTACTTTGCACTTCCACCTGGAATTCCAGGCTATATATCAGCACGCTGAGACCAATAGCAGCGGTTTCCGCTGTATGTTAGTTTAGTAATATTATTATTTAATTCTAAATGCATTAGAATATAGTATAGATAACCAGCTAACGCAAGTAAATATCAGTAACGGGTTCATTTAATTGTTTTGTTCTGTGATCCATTGTTTGATATACACTAATATTATAAAGAGGAAAGACTTCTGTCTGTTTGTAATGAATAATCTCGAAAACTGATGGATCATTGTCACAAACTTTTTGAAAAACGATTAGAATGCTTATCTCTAAGTAACATAGGCTATATTTCTTACTAGAAAAAATTAAGTATCTCTACTCAAACTTCAATAATGTAACCTAAAACTTTAAAAAAATTAGCAAGAAATTTCTTTCATCGCATGTGCTGCGGAAACTATCGATAATAGAACAAAAATGTGCTAAAATGCTAAAGAACATATCTATATCTGCAAAACATTTTGCAATACTATATATCATACATTTTAAATGTTTATAAAATTGCCGACCAAAATCATATAATGTTAAACATATGTTTGTTCTAATTCTTATTCAAATACATCATTTCGTATTCAATATTGTTTTAATACTTGTATATTACTTTTGAATTATTTAAAGATACCCACTGAAAAGATATTACAAAATTTTAAATGTCAATTTAAACAAATACTGATAGAAAAATAAACGCAGCGCCGTGGCCGATGAGGCCTCATGAAACCGGTAACACGTAGAGGGAAGGCCATCAAAGTGCAGGAGAGAAGCGTGGAAAGTTATTTTTCTTTATCCCAAAATATTTAATTGAATATCCAGCTGTGCGGAATCAACTCGGGCCGCTATCGCAAATAAAACGACATACATGTGTAGAATTTGTATATTAAATTAATGTCTTGTACAATCAATATCGGGGTTCTAATTTTATCACAAAATTGTCGACGTGTTTCAACATGATACCGAATTTTACTCGCAGATTTTCTCGGGTGTCTTCATTGCCTATTTTACTTCCTTCCAGATGGTCTGGGAGTATTTTGTATTGTCGGAGAAGGGTGGCGACTGCTGTTTTCATTGACATCATTGCATACTGATATCCTGAAATTGTAAAGTATTTGCTAATATTACGTTATTTCTTTTTTAGTTCAGCTATTAGCATCAATTTACCAAACTTCCCCTTGGCTTATTATATTTGTAGTGTAGTTGACCAACGTTTGAGCTAAGTCTCTAAGTGTAATAGGCACAGTTTCAGGTCTTTTAGTAATTCTATAAAATCTGTTCCCAAGCATCAAAAAATGTAATCTGGTAACTTAATTTAATAGCCAGTCTTTTAATTCATAGTTCTAGGTTTTAAGTAACGTCACTTCAAATGCTAAATTTATAAAACAATAAAGAATCTTTAAGTGGTGAAATTTTATATACTAGGAAGGATGCTTTTTCAATTGCTAGAATTTGGTATTTAATTTATCGTGTCCTACCATCTATCATATATATCATCCATATCATCCATATATCATCTTGTACGTTGTACAAGCAAGAGTGTTAAATTCGTTGTTAGAGTACTCTATCTACTTTTAATAATAAAATGGCATCAATCTTAGAGTTTTTGGTTTTATCAAATGATTTGCTTAATGTTCATTACGTTATCCAATTAACATATCGACTAGAATATAAAAAGCTTCTAAAAACTTAAATTTCAAATTAATATTCAACCAATAAGTTTATTCGAAATTGGGTCATTACCTAAGCAACTTCTCGGTCCATGGCTGAATGGTAAAAAAGCTGCCGGATGCTTTAGCGTTGAGTTAACGAAACGTTCTGGTCGGAAATGTAATGCATCCTCACCCCAGTACCGAGTGTTCCGATGCAGCGACCAAATACTTATGAAAACTCCACAGCCTCGAACGAGGGTTATGCCAGACGCTGTTAAGACAATAAATAATAATCATCACCATCATCACCTTGTAAGAAATCCTGCAGGGCCATAAGCTCCTGCCCAGAGCAAGTTTTGGGTATAATCACCACGTCAGCCCACGTATTTTTTTTTTTTTTTTTTTTTTTTTTTTTTTTTTTTTTTTTTTTTTTATTAACGTGGGGAAATCCCTGACGGATACGCTACCCTCCCGGGGAAGAGAGTAGGTGATGTCCGATTCGCACGGACTAAAACCCCACGGTGTACCGTCCGCCGCATGGTAGGGGCAGCCAGGGATCGAGCATGCTCACTGACCTGAAAACTGTCAGCCCACGTATTGGTGATTTCAAACTCAAAGAAATCCACACTTTAATATTTTTATCACATAAGATGGTGGTACTACAAGAACATTTTTCAGGTTCACATTTCCTCACGATGCTTTTCTTCACCATGAGCAGAGAGTGTCACCAATTTAAATTGATGTATTTACGTGTATTCCAAAAAAATATTTATCAGGATATTTGATATTCTGCCGGACAAGCCACTAGGCCACCACGACTTAAATATAATAACAATGATTATATATTTAAACTTGATAACTGATACCGAAATGTAATCCACGAAATGTTATAAAATCTGCACAAGGTCAATCTCAAGGTCCACCTTCATAGTTATGTTTGCAGCAAAGCAGTACTGGTGGTGATTATGTGCACTTGTACTACAAGTGTAGATTCGAACTCCTTCAGAAAAGATTATACATAGTTTTTTTTGGCATTAGTTATAAAAAACATTTAGTTATGCAGGATGCAGTATTCCCTCAACATCGGCAAAATTGCATACACCGTTACCATTTTCTTATAAAAACAGTCGAGATTCATTTATACTTTATATGCATTTGACAACAATATAATCTGATGTCAAATAACGATGGTATAAAATGATAAACACGCTAATCCTAGACAGAGCTGACTTTTCAGGAACAGATTTTCAACTTGAGGTTGACTAACGCTCTTGCCTCGCTATGCCTTTTATAGACTTGCCCCGAATTAGAGGGAAGGTCAGTACAAATACTTTTTATAGTATAGAATGAGCATTTGCTGCGACATACACGTAAGCCTTTCGTACATCACATTTGCAAGGAGAATAATTTTTAAAGTCAATACGTACGTAACGGTAGATCTCTATCGACTTTTCTCAAAATAAATGGTACAGGCGGGTATAGTCGTAAAGTCTCCTTAATAACAGCTTCTAAGTACTTCAGTCGAGGTAAATCTTTCGCTGTCACCGGTCTGTTTGGATCGCCAAAAACTTCCTGTAACCTATCACAGCAAATACATTATCAGCTTAAAGGTTTCATATAGGAATTGTTACTTTAATTTCAATTAGCATGTCCCGAAAACATATCAGCTCTATTTGGATCCAGAACTTGGACTTTAAGGAATTTGTAATAAATTACTATTAATTCATACGATAATGTTAATTATACTTTAGTGTACTACAAATTGAAATCAAAGTATAAGCATTGGCTATTTATACACTAATGATAAATCTCGTGAGGTATAAAATAGGAATCAAGATGGTGGCATTCAATATTATCTTCGTATGTATAGTATTCCTATATATATAATAACTAGCGGGTCCGGTGCACGTTATTAAGCTCTTATAATAAAAAAAAACCTTGACAAATGATATACCTAAGACTTCTTCATGAAGCAATTTAACTACTGGTGAAACAGACAAACGTGGCAAAAGACTTTGTTTTATAATATGCAATTATAGGCATGTTTACTTTTTGAAGATGAATTTTAATAACGTCCCAATTTTCATTTTCATTGGATTAAGGTCGGGTTTTCAACCTATGCCCGATCACTGCTTTAGATAAAATGTTGACAAAAAATTTATGAAAACTACCACCATTTTATAAAGTATGAGTAGTGTTTGAAATCTTCATTAAAACTAATCCCACAGGACTGTTTACCAATCATTTGTAGTACTTTCAGGTTATTAATTTCATTACTATTAACTACTTTAAATAAATGTGTTTCACTTACTCTTGATATATTTTCTCTTGCACTTCAGGAAATTTTGACAGCATAAGCGTAGTGAAAGACGTCCCAATTGCTGAGGTGTGAGTACCAGCCAGGATTATCACTAACGTCTCTTCTAGGAGCTCCAACTTATTGTAACCCTTGCCAATACTCGATGCTTCTAGAAGTAACTCCAGAAATGTCTTAAGACCGTCATGTTTGTTATCTGAAATATACATATCATTTATTTAATTTCCACTAAACGTAAGACAAAATTTTGATGGACAAATTTCAGCTAACAAAGCTTAATGTTAAATTAATGAGACTCCTTTATAATAGTTTATCTATAATATAAAATGCTGACTTTCTTTAGAAAAAATAATTGGTACCTATCACAGATTTTTAAGTTAAATTACGTTTTTAGTAAGGGTTCAGACATCATATTAGGTTAAAAAATGTCTTATACTTACACATGTCTGACTGCGTAGCCAATCTCATTTTCATCGACTGTGATTTTTTTTTAATAATCTGTAATCATGGCAATACATAATTAATGTAAATCTCATTTTCCCATTCTTGTAGCTGATTTCATTTTCAGTTTTTCTGATCTACACTTTATATAACTCCTACTAATCCGAAGCGTTGTAGATAGACTATAAAGCTCTTCAATATATAACGTATCAAATATGGTTGGTAGTTCTAGAATTGTGTTTTCCAACAGATAATCTCTTAAAATTAATTATTATATATTAAGTATATTAATATAAATTTTATTGCAGTTAATTAACTTTTGAAAATGTATATATTTATAGTTATAGACACATAGCCATCGGTATAGTCAAGATTTTAGTCAAAGGATGAGGTTGTCGCTTCGTTTCATACCGGTATTTTTTACCGGTCTAGGACTTGTATTTTTTTCTACAAACTCTTGGGCCGCACCTTTTTCTGCTTTTATTTATTTTGTTAATTAACATATTAACCATTGCTATTATATTTGTGAATTAGCATTGGATTTTTAATTGAGATTATAGCCTTTATGACGGCTTCATTATTATCTTCTATTGCCATTTTTAAATTATAGTCCACAAAGGCTTGAGGATTGCGTATATGGATTGGAGATTCTTGGGAAGATAGATACAAAAATTTAGATAATTGAGGTATAGGTCATAATATCCCAAGGAGGATTGATGTCGGGCAGGCGGCCAATCGTAAAAATTAAGCCAAATCATACATCACGACTTGACAAACATGTTATACCGACTCCACTCAGGTGGGATAAGGGTAAGAAGAAGAAGGAGTTCATAATATCAGATCTACTCGCTTTTAATAACGGTTCCATAAGCACATATATATTACCATCACATTAGCTTGTTAATATTAATGAAGTCGATACTCCTTTTATGTATTAACTTTAACTATGCCAAATCTTACGATCTTTCATATGTACAATATGCTTAAATAGGAAGATGAAGCTTTAGCAAGTATTTTTTGTCTATATAAAATGTCAAATTTATGAATAAGAGTGTGTTTTTAGGAATTTCATGATATGCACTATTCATATAGTTATTTTGTATTACAATTAGACGTGTTTTATATATCTATCTAAGTTATTTGAATGAAGACGGCGTTACTTTGGGGGAATTCATAGTTAAGTATATAGTGGATATTACTTTGCACTTCCGCCTGGAATAGATTGTCCGGTACCAGATTTCACTACGACATAAACGTTTGATTTAATTTGTCCCATATGTACCTGTAAAAGTTACACCTGATAGTTTCAGGTGTAAATTACCACTATTGTAACAAGTAAACATATTAACCGTGTAAACCACCATCGGGTTCAACCGTCAACCAAGAAACGTGTTTTTAATTATGTTATTGTTCTAGTTTCTAACGCAATACATTTATATATCTATTACTAGTTTCAAATATAACTTTTTCAGGTACACCTCGGACAAATAAAATCAAACGTTTATGTTGTAGTGAAATCTGGTACCGGACAATCTATTCCAGGCAGAACTGCAAAGTAACTTCCACTATAATATCTATCTAAGTCTCTTTCCATAGTAACTTCCAGAAGATAGAGGTATTCGATTCTTATATCGTGTTCTCTTGATTTTAAATCTAAACAAATTATTGATGGATCAAGGGTCTCAAGCTAACTTGGAAATAAATTTCAGTGATCATTTATTTTTTAATTTCCTATCGTTAGGCTAATTAACGTAAATATAATAAAAAGCAACTAAAGCAATTTTGGACAAGTGGGGTGTATAACTATACTGCAAATAAATTGTTATAACAACTTTCTAACAATATAAAAGGCGATACCAAGGCGATGAAGGGTGGTAGTGCGATCATCCGATACGCACAAAATAAGTTGACATAGTTCATATTGGTTTAGACTCATTATTAATATTACAAACAATAAAAAAAATTCACCTCATCAACAAAATTAAGTATGATTTTTTTGTGTTTGGTGTGTTCCCTGTTGCGAGGCAGCATTTGATACAAAGTTTCATTATAAAGCCACGGTTGACAAACGCGCGCTGCATCAATTCGACAGCACTCTTCAAAAGCAAAGACGAAGGGTTGTTTTGGTTGTTGCTGACTATGAACTGCTACTCCTAAAGTCGTCTCTGGAATATTATTAAAAACTCATATGAATCGTGGTAATAACTTCACATCAAATCAAAAATATTGCATGAAGTTTGAGAAGACGCTTATGAATTACAAAGCTATCACCGTTTCGAAAAAATAGCCCAGTCATCGAGAAGAAACGGCAAGAAACTCGACCGGGTTTATCATCTAATGATACATTTTTTTACAGATATAAATAGTTGCATTCGTTTCTGTTCGAATGCACAGAGATTGGCGTCATTTCGAGACGTATCTTCGTACACATATTAATCAATTTAAATTTAACATTAAGAGTTGGGAACTTTGTAAATGAGGTTCCAAATTTTCTAAAACAACTAGGTAATTCAAAAATAAAACACTCATTACGCACCACATACGGAATCCATTGTATAAGAACTTAGGTAACTCCATATTGAAAATCCACCAGCACCAATATTTTTACGCAGTTGGGACACCATGATGTTGCCCTGTTTTGAAAATATTTCTACGAAGTGAAACAAATTCCTTGCGCTGAAGATCGGAGCAAGGACTTTCCGACGTGGTCGCCATATGGACACTGGAATTATGGAATACTATTTTTCCTTCATACAAAACAGACATTTTTTTTTTAATGAAAAGAGAATAAAAGCGCAGCCTTTAAACATTATGATCTCGTAAGCATAGGTTTCGGATAGCTGTTACTGTGATGATTGTTCTTGGCCTGAGAGAATACTTAAATCATTGGTTCGCTAATCAGATATTGATTCTAAGGTTAATAAATCAATAGCAGTCAATAGTTCTAAAACTATTAAGTCTATAGACCAAAATAACTTCTAAAAGATCTAACACTGTAAAGCGAGTGAATAACTTAAAAAGTTATAGATATTTGTACATATTACACATTATTACATTGCATTCCTCATAATTCAAGCAAAATATCTTTTATAATGCTACGGTAATTTATAATAAGTTCAGATATATTCTTTCTAATTTTGTATTTACTTTGTGCAGATAAAATTTAGTAAGTTTCTCTAAATTAAATACCATTTCATTTCGACGAGTTCCTTAACAAGACTTCGACGTCATAAACACTCCGCGCGAAGATGATCGACGCGAAAGATCTGTATATTTTAATTTATTCCATGAAAATATTTATTATTTTATATATTTAGAATGATTTTGAAGATGATTTAACGTGTTAAATAAATATAAACATGTGGTCAGTCCTTACTGGTATTATGTTTACTGTACCTGGTGCAAATACACTGCCATTTCCAATGACTTTCTTTAATAGTTTAGTGATGTCGTCTTTTTCTAAACAATTTTTCAACACAATTTCAGCGACAATCGGATCCGCTACCACTAAAATGATGCAAACAATATTAACAGCTTTCGCATATGAAATGAATATAGTAATTCATTTATAGAATTAATAATATTTGTTTGAAAAAGGCGTTAATTTGGGGAAATCAATCATTAAATATAGTGTTGTATAATACATCAAGGAGGACATGATTATAACCAGTCTCGTGCTTATGGTCCTTCTGAGGTAAGTTATATCCAGCTAAATGCTACATTAATACATACATAACAACACGGTTGTTTGCTAATTCGTAGCATAAAAAACTCACGAAAAAAAAATTGAGGTGTCTCGGGATATGTGAAACACATGTGTAACGTAGTAAACAATACTGTATATACTATAGGTATGCGAGCTCAGTGCGGCAAGAGAGATTGCGCACGGTTGCTTTTTTTTTATTGAAGCACGATAAAGTGACTGCACTATGCCTGATGGTAAACATAGTACAATCCAAAAACAGTGGCGACCACCGAGAGACAGATTATCCATCGTCGGTCGCCGCTGTCATGCCAGCCATAATGACAAAAGTCACCCGGTACTGGATATGTACAGGCTGATCCCGAAACGCGACGCGCAGAAGCGAGTCACTATGACGGGCTTTTTCGCCATGTACATGGTGGTTGCGACCCAGTCGGGCTGTAAAACCCTACCACCCCGCTATCGCCATTGCCTCGTTCGTTGATCAGCAGGGTGCACCACGTGCAGGTGAGGTTGGCTTGGGTGTCTCAAGTCCTAAGGTGTTACTTGACTCTCCTTCACCCCAAACGCATAACATCACGTCGCCACGTCTTACACACATCGCCACGCCAATAATCAGGATAACCTTCGCTTATAGATGTTTCATATCAACAATAAAACTAGAGATGAACTAAATTGTAAAGTAAATACATTACTTACAAACGTATAGTTGATTTCCTTGCCAGTGAGATACGAGCCCACCTTTTTGTAATGCCTCTTCACCAATATTTTGAAAAGTTTTCATACGATCTATAATTTATAACATTATATTATTTATATATTTATAGCTCATTATTGAATATCATTTCAATAAATATATCGGCAGGTGTGACCAACTTTAGGCCTAGTGATGCTTCGCCAAGCTGTATAATTATGTTTTTTTTTTTATTTAATCAGTATACATATTTATTGGGTACTAGATGACCCGGTGTACTTCGTATTACATAACAAAATAAAAGTCTCTTCGCTAAAATTGCTGAAAATTTTGATCGGTAATATCAGACTTTGCCGTTTTCCTAGGTTGTTTTACAACACAACATGTCATAAAAAAATGATATCAAATGTCTTTGAAAAGATGAAGTGGGTCTAATAGTGTTTCGAAAAAAAAAATCCAAATAGGTTTAAGATTATTAAGTAGCAATGTATTTTATTAAGAATACATATACATTTCACATAATCAACACGCACACTGGCTTACATTCAACATACTTATCTTACACCATTTTATTTCGATCTGTTATTGAATGAAACTTCCTAACATTTCGTATGAATACAACATTTTTATTTGAATAAAAACTGAGTTACATAATCAATCAATTTAAAGCTTTCTGATAAACTATATTTTCACAAACTCACAAATTCACAAACTGTACCTCTTTATAATATTAGTATAGACGAAATAAATTTAGAAAGTAAAAACGTTACTTTATTATATTATAAATTTAAAAAAAATCTTAACACAACAATGATATATTACTTTTAATGTTATTATTTTTTTCCTTTGCTACAGTCACATTTTAGTTAAGAGAGAAAATCCATGAATAAATCATATTAGAATCTAATAACTTTTGGACAGAAACAGACGTGATTATGGTCGTAAAATAATTATAATAAAATTAATTAATTTTAAATAGAAAATTACCTTCATCGCTCCCGAAAAACAAATATGAATGCCCTATGAAAGGCAAAGCAATATTTTTCGTTTTCAACTTTTCCGCCAACTCCACAAACCGACTCCTCTGCCATTTCAATACAAGTAACCATAATAAAATGATAATTATTAATATAATGGATAGCATTGTTAGTAGTAATAGTAGAAGTTATTGTTTATCGAAACAACCTTATTGTTATACGAATGAATGCAATTAAGCTGATGAGTTCTCTGGTTATATATATTTATACTATTCGCTTTTATTTATACTAATATTATAAAGAGGTAAAGTTATATATTCAGGCGTCAGCTATTTCTGTCAAACTTATTATTTAGGTAGTTTCGGGGACGATAAATCGAGCTAGCTAGATTTCATTTATAGAAACCTTTTTTATCTGAGTTTTTAGGCAATGAAAAAATATAGCTAGAATATAGAGGTATATTTCGCCAGCGCTGTCAAAACAAAAATAGCTCAGATAAAAATCGGCTGCTTCGAAAATTAATCTAACCGAATCCGAACCGAACCGAAACCGAATGACAGCAACAGAGATAACTTTTTTTGATATTTTTTTTCTTTTTTGGTTAAATCATGCTAATTTTATAAGGTGAACAAAACAGTTTATTTTATTAAAAAAAAATATTTTGTTAAGAGATATATTATTAAAATATTTTTTTGTCGAAAATGGTAATTTTCTGTAGCAAACCTAACAGTTTATTCTAATTTAAAAATATTTTTTAAAGAACCGAACTAGGCTCGGTCGTCCACGTATTTAGTAACGTAATTGATATGAAATGCAAAGTCATCATTGACCTGAGCCCGCTCTTTATTTAACATACTACCCCTATTAAGTGTGAAACCTGTTGTTTACTTAAAGAAAAAAAAAGTAATTTAATTATTATCTATGGATATTTCATTTTTCTGCACTAGATGGAAGTTTGAGATAAAATCTTATTAATCTTCTTGAATAATAATGAGTGCCCCTCATTATATAAATTCATCATCATCATTAATTACCCTTATCCCACCTAAGTAGGGTCGGCACAACATGTTTTCTTTTTCCACTCTCTCCTATCATTTTTCACACAATCCATCCACACCTTTTTCTGTCTTCCTCTACTCGTATATCCATCCACCATCATACTCAACACTTTCCTAGTTATATGATTTTCATATCTCCTCATGACATGCCCATACCATGCTAACCTATTACTCATCAGCTTCTCTGTCGCTGGTGCTACTTTCAAACTATATATGCATTATATGAATTCATGTTTTATCAATTCATCATAAATGAGTAGTTGGATCGGTAAATAACGATTTGATGTCCGCAATAATTAATTTCAATATGACTAATTAGCAGAATAAGAATACGTGAGAAAACTTGCACCTGACAAATGTTCATAGTATTTTCATATGTAGGAAAACTGTAGAACTGTGATTATGACTTTATCTTCCTTCAAGAAACGTCCTTTGGTATATATATCATAGTGATTTTTAAAGTTGATATTATTGTTATTAATGATCTATATACATATCATGTAGGAAAACGTCTTCATTAAACTTTGTAAAAACATTATTTTTCACACCTGTATGTCAGACATTTATATTTTTCTTGTAATAATATTATTTATAACACATAATTGTGATTGTTTGATGTATAACTTATATGAAAATGTTAAAAAAAGGTTATATTCATATATATAAAAGTATATACCATTTGTGTACAGTCAGAAATAGGATGTAGACATAAAACTGAAATCCACGCAGAGTTGCCAATTGTCGTCTATTCATAGAATTTATGGATTTTGTCAAAGTTCATTGGAATTAATTGGAACTATATACTGGATATTATCAAGGTGTCAAAAAAGTAAAAAATACGTTTTTTATTTGAAATATAAAGAGACTCCAGAGTATTTTAATTGAAACATATCAGAGTCTACACGCCGACGAAGTCGCAGGCAGGGCCTAGTCTATACATATAAAATGAAGGTTAATGATGAACACGCATCACTGCTAAAATAATGCATTTATGATAAAACATCGTCAAGATAATTATAAAGCATATCTTCGAGTAACATTTAGTTTTTGTTTCATTAAAATTGGTTCGGTCTATTAAAAGTTATTGTATTTTTAATGACGACGCGACTTAAGTACGAGAGAAAAGTAGATAAGTAAATGGAATTAGTACATTCAGATGACTTTATTAAACGCTGTTTCTAACATAAGGTTTCACGCGGACGAAGTCGCGGATACAGCTAGTATTATCATAACTTTAATTCAATATGTAATAACTGAGCCACAGCAACGCGTGGCCGGGACAGCTAGTTTATCAACAATTCAAACAAATGAATAACACCAGCGGTAGAGCGCTTTAATCCACGATCTAATGCAGTACCATTACCAGATTATTAGGTACCGTATAATAAGCTCAATTGCCAATAAGTTCAGTTAATTAGAATGTAGAGAGCATTTGAATAATTCAAGTATTTTCTGAATAGTTCCTTTGGTGTGTGAAAATATATAAACATTTAACAGCAATGTTGCAAACAAGTCTACCGACGACTAGTGATAAAACAGGTAATTCCTTAATTAGCACAATAATTATTACTTCAGTTTTATTTGTTCTATTGTGATATATATAATAATTTATACGAACATACCTGTTAAAATCATTACCTAATAAAGATCGTAAATTACTTATTTCCACAAATATACGTACAAATCAACGACTTTTCTTATAAATGGTTATAAACGGTGTAAAAGACTAAGCTATATCATGGCGAATAAACAAAGACTTTCTACCTTCAAAATTTGTTTTCTTAAAACATAATTATAGACCAGAAACATTTTAATTATATTTCTAGCCTCTGCCCGCGAATTCGTTCGTGTTCTCAAAAGGAAAAACATTCCATTTTGAAACATTTTTAATCTGTGCTCCGCTCCTATTGATCTTAGCGTGATAACATATAGCCTATAACCATTCTCGATGAATGAGCTATATAACACTGAAAGAATTATTCAAATCGGCCAGTAGTTCCTGAGATTACCCCCTACAACGTCACAAACTCACAAACTTTACCTCTTTATAATATTAGTATAGAAAAGTTATTACTGACAATGTATTCCTATTTAATTCATTAGTAGTAGCTTAAATTTAAATTTCAAGTAACTCAGTTTTAGTTCTCAACTTTTATTTTTGAACTGACTACGCTATTGGCCTTTACAGCTTCACCGAACTATTAAGGCGAACGCTTAAGACACTCAGCTGATTTTATTCAGGTAAAATGCTCAAGGCTGCACGGCACACCTCGGCTTAGGCTGTTACCGAAAGAACCCGGTCTGACCTAGCTTTTTTTTTTACGTGGTGAAATCCCTTTTTTTTCTTTTATGTAGCACGGCAAAGTGACTGCACTATGCCTGATGGTAAGCACAGTACAATCCAAAAATAATAGCGACCACCGATTGACACACTATCCATCGCCTGTCGCTACTATCATGCCGGCCTGTAATAAGTTGGATATGCACAGGCTGATCCCGAAACGCGACCCGTAGAAGCGAATCACTATTACGGGCTTTTTCGCCATATACATGGTGGTTGCGACCCAGTCAGGCTGTAAAACCCTACCACCCCGCTATCGCCATTGCCTCGTTCGTAATTCAGCAGGGTGCACCACGTGCAGGTGAGGTTGGCTTGGGTGTCTCAAGTCTTATGATGTTATTCGACACCCCTTACACCCCCAAATGGGCTGGCCCCCCGGCTTGCACAGATTAAAACCCCACGGTGTACCGTCAGACCGTAGTGTTGGGTCGGCAAGGGATCGTGCTAAGCTATTCCCCTTAGATAGCCGCCCCAACGGTCCGCCCGGCGGAAGGTGGCCGCCGGACTCCTACCTATAGAGAGGCAGCTGGGTACACACCAGCTGCCTCCCCTCGTCCGCCGGACCTGTGCAATGAGGGGATGAGCCCCCCGACTACATCCCCTCAGGTCCGGCTACGGTGGCAAGAGGAGTTGGGCAAAGCGCCGCCTCCTTTTGCGAGATGACTTCCTCGCAAAAGGAGGCCACCGCTCGCCACGCCTGCTCGCTGCCGAGCATGGACGAGACCACGATCGGCAGCGACAAATGCTCTCCTACAACCACCGCCAGAGTGCAGCGCTCCACCTCCCACGCAGCACACTCAGAGAGAGTGTGCTGCGCGGTATCCTCCTCAGCGCTACACTCATGGCAGGCGACGTTCGGCTCCTTGCGAGCGATCCGGTGCAGGTACCACCCGAAACAACCGTGTCCGATCAGCACCTGCACCAGCCTGAACGACAGGGAGCCCCAACTCCTCTCAATCCACTCCCGCAGGACCGGGCGGACGGCGTCAACGGTGTGCGTCCCGAAGCGCGCGTCCGCCAGGTCCAGCATCCACCTCCCTATAGCCTCCTCTCGCAATTCCCGCCTTTTAACTTCTATCTCCCTGGGAGCCGGAGGCTCCCCACTACGCTTGATCTGACCTAGCTAAACTATTCTAAGCTATTCATACATGTATTCGTTTGTGAGTCAGATTCAAAAACGCTTACATGCATATCAGAAATGAAACGAACTAAACTACTCGATTCAGTTCGAATAAGGAAAAAAAGTAAACTCTTCCACCATTTGTGGTAAGAGTCACGTGCGGGGCTGGGGGCGCACTAAGCGCGGGTACGGACGCTGCCGGTGCACGGGGTGTGCTCGGCAGGCTCGGGAAGGCCTCTTTAGATGCGAGAGGTGGAGGCCGGGAACGGGTCGACGCAGCAGGGGCCCTAGATGGCGAGACCTATCTTTTTTTTATTGTAGCACGGCAAAATGACTGCACTATGTCTGATGGTAAACACACTGCAATCCAAAAATAATGGCGACCACCGATTGACACACTATCCATCGCCGGTCGCCACTATCATGCCGGCCTGCAAAAAGCTGAGTATACACAGGCTGATCCCGAAACGCGACCCGCAGAAGCGAATTACTATTACGGGCTTTTTCGCCATATACATGGTGGTTGCGACCCAGTCAGGCTGTAAAACCCTACCACCCCGCTTTCGCCATTGCCTCGTTCGTTATTCAGCAGGGTGCACCACGTACAGGTGAGGTTGGCTTGGGTGTCTCAAGTCTTACGATGTTATTTGACACCCCTTACACCCCACCACACTCGCCGCGGCACAAGACGCAGCTCGGAGGGTTGGAGGAGTCTTTCATGCGAGAACACTCCTTACAACACGACAGTTTCGTGCGGAGTGTCCGTACACCTGGTAGTTGTGACCTGCGAGGGTACAGACGTTTTGCGGCTTTTGGCGGCTCGACGATAACGCCGGAGATGCCGCAGAGGGTCGTGAGGTTGAAGATAGCCTTGCCAGCCACGGAGTGTTCGAGAACGACCAATATCATTTCGTAAGGCTCTCTGGTGCGCGGAGAGCGCATACGATATACCCTACTGACAGAGAAGTCCTGCCTGTTAAGGTCATCGGAGATATCGTGGGTCGGGATTTCTTTGGGGGCCCTACGGATCACGACACGTAAGAGACGCTCTCCTTCGAGCTTATGGGTGAAAACCCCGAATTTTTTATGACGCAAAAACTGCGTAAGTTTATGGTGAATGGTGGAAGTAGCGACCTGAACCTGAATACCCACTTGGGTACTCACGGCCGAGGTGAACGGGATGTCTGCTGCTTGCAACAAACAGAAAATATCTACCCAGGACGCCTTGTCCTAAATCGTAACAGGAGGCGCGGTATAGTGCTTCTTATTCGAAATTATTTCTCAAGTTTTCAATGTTGAATAATTGAAATGTCACTTATCTTGTACTATAGGCACAATCCTTTACCATGCAGTAGTGGTAGAGCCACGCTGAAGCTATTATTGGTTTCAGCCTGAATGGGTCGGCTCGTCCGGGGTAGCACCACCCTCTCACAGAAAACCGGCGTGAAGTAACAGTGCTTACATTGTTGCGTTTCGTTCGGTCAGTGAGAGCGCCGGAGACCCATCTCCCCTCTCCTTTTCCTCCTCCTCCCCCTTTCTCTCGATTCCCCCAAACACAGGCTGGCAACACACTTACGACTCCTCTGGGGTTGCTATTGTCTATGGACGGCGGTGATCGCTTAACAACAGGTGACCCGCATGTTCGTTTGCCTCCTATATGACATAAAAAAAAACCATTGCTTCGCAGTTGATAAATAAAAAGTCACTATGCACATAGGAGAAGGACTTCTTTCGGAGCGATATTATTTAGCTCCTCAACCTTTATAACATAAGTATGAATTCTACCAATAGTAGGTAATTATATGACAATTATCAGTCATACATAAATTCACAAATTCGTAGTTTTAAATAAGAAATATTAATTTGTTATGAGTGATTACCATTAACATCGTCAGTAGTTGAAAAAATGCCTGACAAATTACCTTACGTATTCATATATGATACATTTTTTACTATGTTATAAATAATATAAAAAATTCTGTATACAAATCTTATGAAATACCTCAATTACTTTGACAAGAACCATCAACATCTTACGTAGTCTCACCATATAATCTTTAGGAAATCCCCGTGTAAGCGTTTTTAGTCGCTGCGGTAACCGGATCAGACGTTATTTATATGCATTCATCACAAAAAATCTATGATTATTAACAGCTGAGTGTTGACTTTGTTAATTTATTAAATACTGGTTTGCTTTTAATAAAATCGCAAACTAACCAATATGCCCAGTAATCTATTAGAGATATTTTTAATATATAACTCGAGACTTGTTCTTTTACATATATAATTTTAATTTCAAATTGCAGTGTAATTTCATCCTTGTCTTGTGTATACAGGTACTGGCAGACAATACTAAACAGGTATATTGTTTACGCCGATTCAACCGACAGTTTTCCGCAGTACGTGTGGGCCAATCCGCGCCCTCGAGAGTCGCGTGATGCAGCTGAGCCAATGGGGGTGCGAGTGGTTGGCGAGATAGCGGCGACTGCAGCGCGAACGACACACAACAAAATACCCAACGCAAAGAACAAGCACACCGAATGAATCTAATTTTTGTAAAATCAAAATATTGCAATAACGTATGTTTGTAATGAACACATATATATATATATATATATATATACATATACCTACTTCAGAGGAGCTATAAAATATTATCAGAATCTTGGATTACATAAGAATTTCCTATACAAAATTTTATACTTTTCTACCAACTGGTTTAAGCTGTGTTCGTAAGAAAGCCTTTTTTATTGTGTAAATGTATGTTAGTGCATTGTTAACTTGTGAAGTAATTCCAAGAAAGCAAATGGGGTGGATAACTCTCTAAACTCGTCTAGACTTCAACTTTAATATGACCTAAAAAAAACTCATCTTTTCTTCAGTAGTTTTATTATAATTAGATTGAATTTTTAAAAAACAGTTATAGCATTAATTTTAAAGTTATTTCGAATAGTTTTGATTCCTTCTTTCCAATTTCAATTGAAATCCATAAGCATCTTTTATTCTGACGTCGAACGTGACGCGAAAATGTCTCTTAGATGGGATGATATCATTATGGTCTTCTGCTGGCAGGAATATGTATTTTCTCAGTAGAGTCGCCAATACAGTTTTTATTGATATTAGCGCGTATTGGTACCCTGGAAGATATAGGGATATTAAATAAAAATAATAACATAACATATTTCAATGTCGATATCATTTTTAAAGGTGACGGAACACATCAACAGATGCTTGGACAGATTGCGACAGATTTTCATGTTGTGGATGGAAGCTTGTGGTGGTAGGTAGACGGGCTGGTAGGTAGGTGGTAGAGCCACGCTGAAGCTATTACTGGTTTCAGTATGAATGGGTCGGCTCACCCGGGATAGTACCACCCTACGTGAACAGTGCTTGCATTGTTACGTTTCGTTTCTTCAGTGAGAGCGCCGGGTACCCAACTTGGATGCGATAATCAAACACTCTATCAACTCAGTCATTTTCACTTCAAAAATGAGTAATTTACGGTTTGCACTAAAGTTTACCCTTTAAAAAAATCACAAAAAAGACAAGACAATTACTTATCTATCTTACAAACGATTTCATTGAATTACAGTAATAGATTTTTCTGTTCCCAAAAATGTTAGAAACCTAATACACATTACCATATCTATGAAATGAAGACTACACAAAATTAATAATTCATTCAATCTTCTTTTTTCATGCATTTATAAATTTTATCTCCAAGTTTTATTTATTTATTTATTTAATAATAATTTTATGTAATTTACATTACCTATACAATTTTTAGGCCCATAACTAAAAGGCAAGTACGCGTTGGAATACTTCAAAGGCTGCATAAACCTATCAGGATTAAAAAGTTCCGGATCATCACCCCAGTAGCGAGGATTTCGATGTAGTGCCCATATATGTACCCCGACTCCACATCCCTTCACTAAAGTCAAACCAGATGCTGTAACAGAGAATAAAAAACTGTAAAAATAAATGAAGTTAAAATTGTATGGGACTATTAGCAGAACTTCCATATTCTTGACTAAGAAATAGTGCAAAAGGATTTCCTTTACTGAATGAAACAACAAGCCAAATAACAGATAGCATCACTATATCATGAGATAGAAGAGACGATATATCATAAACAAATGAAGAAATGGTTTTCACTGCTTACGATTAAAATGCACATCAATTAAAATCAGAAGTAAATGGAAACCTATTGATTCATGTAACAATTTTACCATAAATAGAATCGTTATTTCAGTTTTTTTTTTACTAATATTTATCGCAATCTTTGTAAACAAAAACCCAGAATAAACGTCATGTCTTGCATCTTTCCTTTTCTGACCGTTACTTGTAGTAAAATCAACTTTTTCGCATTTTTCCTTCTTTGACACTTCTTGTAGTAAAATCAACTTTTATCCGTAATCAATTCTTTATCATTTTACAGAAAATCTTATATACATATAATAGTAGTGTAAATGTAACGTGTTTATCCTTTTTAGATTTTTAGTGATATCCTTCTGTCTGTTTGTTTGAGCACATATCACTGCTAAAGTATTTCATTTAAGATAACATAATAAAGCATACTCTTGAGTAAGTAACATTTAATCTTGGTTTCATTAAAATCGGTTCACTCTATCGAAAGTTATTGTAATTGTAATGACGACGCGATTTAAGTCCGGGAGAAAAGTAAATAAGTAAAAGGACTTACTTAATATATTCGGATGATTTATCAGTCACTGGTCTTTTGCATTAGGTTCCACACAGAGAAATTCGCTTGCGCATGTAGTTACAAATTAAGGTTACATAAAGAATATACAATTGTAGTGATACTAACGTAGCGTGACATCCTTTTCAACATTCCTTAGAAGCACAGGAATTGGTGGGTACAGTCTTAGACTTTCTTTGATCACTGCTTCGAGATATTTAAGGCGAGGCAGATCTTCGGATTCTATATCTCTATCAGAGTCTCCAAAAACAAGCTGCAATCTGTACCAAAACATTATTTACTTAAGTATTATGCGTCTTCTATACTAATATTATAAAAAGGTAAAATTTGTGAGGTTCTAGGTAGCATTCTCGGAGACTACTGGTCAGATTTGAAAAATTCTTTCAGTGTTAGAGAGCTACTTTATCGAGGAATGTTCCAGGCTATACATCATCACGCTACGATAAATAGGAGCGGAGCACCAATGAAGAATGTTCGAAACATCATTTTTTTCCTTTTAAGAGCTTCCGCTGCTTAAATGATGTTTATTGGTAATATTATCAACAACAATTAACAACAACAACAAACTACAAATAACTGAACGACCTAAACGCGCGGCCGAGTCAGATAGGAGTAAAAAAGCAAGCTAGAAACAACTGGTTAGTTTTGCGTGTCTATGTTTGTAACATTTGATATTTAATATAATATAGATAATATAGTATAACGTATATTGCGCACAGACAATTATATCTTTTTGCTTTTATTTACCTCAGACTCTTGAACCGCCCCTTTCTTCTGCTTTTCATCTTATTAATCATGTAAAAAATCGATTTGAATGTAACTATTGTTATTATTTCACTTAACTATTATACATCAGATTTTCAATTGAGGTTATTGCATATATGACAGTTTTACTCTCATATTTTATAACCATTTTATATATCAACAGTGTCTCACCCCAGAACGTCCACGGCCTGGTGGATAAACCTACTAATTGCGTCGTTAGTCACGTCCGTATAGTAGACACAGGTATTGTTAAAACTCTAAATAATACGTTTTAAGCTACTAGATTCTTACTCTTCGTAAACTTTCTGCTGTACATCCATATACCTCGCCAGCAACATAGCTGTGAACGAGATAGTAATTGCAGAAGTATCAATCGCAGCGAGAACTAAGAACATAGCCTCTTCTTGTAATTCTAAGGCAGAATAGCTTTGTGTAGCATCTGATGATTCTATGAGCATTTCCAATGTCGATTTAATTTCTTTTGGCTGATCATCTGTAAATTTTAATGGGTTTATAAGCACTGATATTTTAGTCTGAAAAAGGTTACAAAATATGTATTAGAAAGAGAAAATGAAAAAAAGGAAATAAAAGAATGCAAAAAAATCATAATGTAGGAAATAAATAAATGTCGGGTAGTTATACTGTTGGAAATAAATGAAATATCGGGTAGTTACACTGCGACGGCCTTTATTAGGAGTACGCACGCCGTGCTTACTAACTCTTTCGGTGGCTGTCATAACGTGCAGTAGCTCTGTCCGAACTTGTGTCGGTTATTAAAAATGTTATTAATTGTTAGAGTTTATTCTTAACAGTTTATATTATAAATTGGGCAGTTCTCTTTTTAATAATCGATAATTGTTTGTATTTCAACAATCTATTATTATAGAAATTTATTTATTCTTAAAATGTCTCGGTGTTATGCATCTTTATATATATAGTTCTTTTGTCCGTGTGTTTGACTGAAGTCCTCCTAAACGGCTAGACAGATTTTGATGAAAATTTTGGTGTGTGTTCAGGTGGTTTCACGAATAGATTATAATATAAAGACGCTAGTATAGTATCACACATAGTACCTGGACGATCGACCCTAGCTCGGGTTTTAAGAAAAACATTTTAAAATTAGAATAAGCTGTTAGGTTTGCCTCACAAAATTAGTATATTTTTTTTACCAAAAAGAAAGTATTAGAATAAAAATATCTCTTTTGTTGTCACTTGGATACCAACTGGGGTTAGACAGATTTTCGAAGCAGTCGATTTTCGTCTGAGCTATTTCTGTTTTCACAGCGGCGGCGAAATTTACCTTTATATTTTTTTCTTGCCTGAAAACTCAGATAAAAAACTGTCTATGAATGAAATATATCTAGAGCGATTAATCGTCCCCGAAACCACCTACATAGGTTTTACAGAAATCGCTGATGCCGTTTCAGAAATCCTTAATATATAAAAATATGCGCATTTTTATCCAAAGCGGTCAAAAATTTTGTCACATACTGTACTTCAAGTAAGGCTCTTCGTTTCAATCTATATAAATTCCACTAACCTTGGGTTTCTTTGGAATCGCTTTGTCCCTTATTCATATAGTTTCGTTTTGCAGAAATAGCCTAAACATAATATTTGTATCAGTATGTACATATAGGTAGTATAACAAAAACGCAATAATAAAGACGTAAAGAACCCTATAACTACATACCTCATTAATGAAATCTATTATAATACGTTTATTTTCATTGAATTCAGTACTTATTGGTGATAATTTATATATGAAATCTGAACGAAGCCATAGATGGACCATTCGTTGAGTTAATATCCGAAGACAAGTATCAAAAGCCAGTACAAATCTCTTATTCGTACAATTTTGATTGTATCCATTCCCTCCTAAAGTTGTTTCTGAGAAAAAGCAAATCTTATGAAGACATTGAAGTATTTCATTATCTAAAATCACGGTATAGATTTCTAAAGGAACATGAAAGATGGAAGGAATAGGAAGAAGCGATTATGTATTAGTTGATAGCGTGTACGGACGCATTGATGGACGTAGATTTAAATCCTAGCATCTAAGTCGAAGCTTTCGGTGAAAGACATTATCATGATGGAACCATAGCACAGTCGTAGGGCTTTCTTATAATACATACAAGATGTAATTAAGATCATCTACACTAGGACAAGTCAATACATACATTTAGAAAGAATAACTACAAGCGTAGTCTCAGTATCTCTAGATACTATTCATTACATATTGTATACTGTGGAGTAGGTAACATAATTAAATAGTTATTACATTTTTTTCTCTTTTTCATTTATATTATTTAAGTACGTCTCTACTAATATTTATAGAGCTTGAAAAATTCTATGAGAGTTAAATACCTTATTTAACGAGGTTGTATATCATCACGCAAAGTTTTGGGGTGTAAGGGGTGTCGAATAACATCATAAGACTTAAGACACCCAAGCCAACCTCACCTGCACGTGGTGCACCCTGCTGATCAACGAACGAGGCAATGGCGAGAGCGGGGTGGTAGGGTTTTACAGCCCGACTGGGTCGCAACCACCATGTATATGGCGAAAAAGCCCGTAATAGTGATTCACTTCTGCGGGTCGCGTTTTGGGATCAGCCTGTGCATATCTAGCTTTTTACAGACCGGCATGATAGTGGCGACCGGCGATGGATAGTGTGTCAATAGGTGGTCGCTATTATTTTAGGATTGCACTGTGCTTACCATCAGGCACAGTGCAGTCACTTTGCCGTACTACAAAAAAAAGATCAATAAGAGGAATGCCAGTGAATAATGGCCCAAAATGTTTTTTTTTTCATTTTAAAGCTTCCCCAGCGTGTTAACATTAACCCAAAATAACTATTCCACGCGTACAAAGTTACAGGAAGAAGCTAGTCTCTTAATTATTGGTAAGACTATTTGTAAAGATGTCTACATCTGGGATTTTGGCCTTGCATTATAATGCGATATTATTCTGTTCATTGGAGAATAAAGGCCCACATTTGTTTGATAATAATTCGTAGCAAGGATATTAAAACTCGAAACTTTAGTTAGCTTCAATGACTGATTAAGGGATTTAATAATCATATCTCCCATTGGTGACTACTAATTCCGTTATTTGCATTTCTAATGGTAGCATTTGAAAAATAACAGTAAATAATTTACAACTTACGACAAACCACATCCATAGCATAACTAGAGATATAAGTCCAAATAGAAAAGGAACCAGTGCCAGCGACTTTTTGAAAACTTTCTGCCAAAATATTGCTTTGTTTTACAAATATACCAGTAAATTTATTGAGATACTTGTGATGGAATATAGGTACTAAGATTTTACGTCGTGGACGCCAAATTGGAACTACAAAAAAAAACATAACAATAAAAATAACATTAAACAAATAGAATCTATTTATCTATCTAATCTAATCTAATCTAATACCTTTAAACGAGCAATTCTTGTATATTTTTATATTTGTATATATTCAGGATTTCGGAAACCGCGTCATCTATTTCCGTATAACTTAGTATGTAGGTAGTTTCGGGGACGATAAATCGATTTAGCTAGATTTTATTCATAGAAAACTCTTTTAAACTGAGATTTCAGACAATGAAATTTGGGGTGTAAGGGGTGTCAAATAACATCATAAGACTTGAGACACCCAAGCCAACCTCACCTGCACGTGGTGCAACCTGCTGAATAACGAACGAGGCAATGGCGCAAGCAGGGTGGTAGGGTTTTACAGCCCGACTGGGTCGCAACCACCATGTATATGGCGAAAAAGGCCGTAATAGTGATTCGCTTCTACGGGTCGCGTTTCGGGATCAGCCTGTGCATATCCAGCTTATTACAGGCCGGCATGATAGTGGCGACCGGTGATGGACAGTGTGTCAATCGGTGGTCGCTATTCTTTTTGGATTGTACTGTGCTTACCATCAGGCATAATGCAGTCACTTGTCGTGCTACAATAAAAAAAAAAGAAAAAATATACCTAGAATATAAAGGTAAATTTCACCGGGGCTGTGAAAACAAAAATAGTTCAGATGGAAATCGGTTGCTTCGAAAATCCGTGTAACCCCAGTTCGAATCCGAGTGACAGCAGAAGAGATATATTTTTTTTGTACAGAAATGTTAACTTTATAAGGCAAACCTAACAGTTTATTTTAATTAAAAAATGTTATCTAAAGAACCGAGCTATGCTCGGTCGCCCAGGTACTTATTAAAGATCCGATGCAAACTTTTTCCTAGGTAAATTCATATATGTCTAAATAATCTGAAGAAATCTCAAATCGTTTTAGTTATATAACGCACCAGTACTCGAAAAATAATTTCTTCTACGCAGTCGAGTACTAAAGTATTATTTTTTTTACGAACTGACTACGTTATTGGTCTTGCAAGGCCTTTACAGCTTCAGCGGACTACTGCACCAGAGTAGTTACAGTACTCTTACAAAGTAACTTCTACACTCTTCCCATTCTCACCTTCCCTTACCATCTCTCATTCTACTCTATCTTCTCTTGTTTACTTTACCCCCATTTATCATGTTATTTATTTTTCAAAGAGTTTCAAATTTTATTATTAACGCAATTCCATAGTAAAAACAAATTGTATAATTTTAATAGTTTATCATCACTTATATTCTAAGAGACAGTATAATATGTGATAGGTATACGTTAAAGCATCCGAATTAATCACTTTTTAGCTGTTATTTTTATACAACATATTTAAAGTTATAACTTAAAAAAATAAGACAGCTCTCAGAAACGCATTTGATAGAAGTATTCTTTAGTTAGACTTTATCAAAAACGAACTTCTTAAAATGACATAAAATCATATCCGGTAGCTTGAACTACGCATAAAATTCATCAGAGTGCAATTTATTAGTGGAAAATAAAGTTTCGTAGCTAACATTAAGAGAATAGTTCACACATACATTCGTTTTATTCGTTTGTTTTTTATTTCTATTGCGCCAAACAGAGATTATTGTTGATGTAAAACATCTATAGGCGGAGAGTAAACCTGATCACTGACGAACACGAATTTTGCACAATTAATGAAATGCTCAAAAACATTTCTATCTGCATAATTATAAGATTCAAACTGTTTTGTCGACCACTCGTTCTAGTGTTACGCGGCACTCGCCGACGATCTAGCGTCTTTTGATAAATGCCGCCAAACACACCGCATCTGCGCCTACCTGAATTTTTGTATTTAATAAAAATGAATATTTATGTAATAAAATAAATAAACAATTAATAATTTTATGGAACAAATTGGTAATATTTTGTCTTTTTAATATGCCATGCCTGATTTCTATCATAATGTGTTCTCTTATGCATGTAATTTATACAAAATAATTTCACGTCTGCTAAGCGTCCCGTGACGGCTCAATTTTTTTTATTATGTTCTACTCACCCGGTGCTGTAAGAGATGCATTACCAATGAAACTTCGAGCTATTAACACGGTACTATCTTTCTCGAGACACTCTTTCAAAACTAATTTAATAGCATCAGCATCGGATAGAACTGTTAAAAACATAACTTTTATTAGAATTAGAGGATAAAATTAAACTCCTTTTTACTCTTGCGGTCTTAGTATTGCTAATTAGTTTCAAAGATATAAACATACTAGCTTCCCGCAACTTCGTCCGTGTGAAATAGTTACTTTGGGCTAAGGCTAATATGAAGTGATAGCTCTCAAAAGGAAAAAAGTTCCCGATTTTGAAACATTTGTCATCGGTGCTCCACTCCTATTAACCTGAGCGTGTTGATATATAGCCTTCCTTGATAAATGAGCTACCTTAACACTGAAAGAAATTTTCAAATCGGCTCAGTAATTCCTGAGATTAGCGTATTCAACCAAACAAATTCTTCAACTTTATAATATTAGTATAGACTAGCCGTGCCCGCGGCTTTGTCCGCGTGTAGCCTTATGTCAAAACAGTGATTAATAAAATCTGAATGAATTAAGTTCATTTACTTATCTACTTTTCTGTTCTACTTACGCCGCGTCGTCATTAAAATTACAATAACTTTTGATACAGTGGGCAGATTTAAATGAAACAAAGACTAAGTTATTCTCGAAGATATGCTTTTTATTGTGAACCCCAATACTTTAGAGCGGTGATGTGTGTTCATAAAAACAGACAGGCAGACAGACATTTCTAAAAGTGATTGAAATATATTTTATTTCTTATTCCTAGACATGTAATATTTTTCTTTTTTCAAAAATCTCGAAAATCGAAAAAATACAGACACGTTAGATATACATTTTATTTATTTATTTATATATAGAAGATATAGAAAAGTCTCACGATAATATTTTAAATAGGAGTTATAAATTATTCGTCGTTTGAAATCGACAATAAATATTAACATTATGTAGGTACACACAATGAGACTAATCATCTAAGCACAAATCTGATGATTCTAGTTTCTTACTGAACTATGATCGGATTGAAACAATACAGCTCCTCGTGAGAAATGATACGTTGATCTGGCATTAAGGGACTAAATATTTGAGCACAAATTCGATGTTTATATCAATTGCATATACTAGAATTAGTTACACAATGTTCTACTACTTCTTTGATAATGTAATTCGACACTATGCGATTAAATACAACATTAAATAGAATGTTAATAATAGGAATATATTAAGTATGCTATAGCTGACCCGTGCAACTTCGTCTGCACCAAATTGGTTATTTACTCAATAGTAAGACCGTTTTATTGCTACTGGCTGTGATAAATTCATGTTTCAATATAGTTTAAAAGTTATTGAAAAAACAATGTTCCTAAATTTATTTATAAATCAAAATTTTGCCCTTTGAAGGTTTGATGCACTTTAAAAAACACAACGTTAATCGCCTACCAGGTCGCCTGAATCCTGATTAGAAGGGCATAAAGGAAGATATATTAAAGATTCAGCTTTTCTAAAATTCTTGTTCTTCAAACGTTGCTGGCTCTTGTACTAAAGTGTTGCATGAAAGTCTAGTTACATTAACTATAAATGTTTGTCTCTCATTATTCTGGACAATTCCTTACGTTTTATGGGACAAAAAGTATCCTAAATATAATCTTTTAATATTAGTTATCACTGTGTCGTTTCGTCCAAATTGATTTAGTACTTTCAGAGTGATACGTGTTCACAGGGATAGATAGACAGACAGACAAAAGTTGTAAAAAGATTATTTTTGGCCTCTTTATTGATAACATAATCTACCCCGATTATAATTTAAAAAAAATATTTAATGAACATATTTAGCCTTGTTACAATTTTGTTATGGTATAGATTTCTTTTTAAATATTCAAGGTAGTTTCACGTAAATTACAATTTTACTAATTATCACTTATAGGCTCTGTGCGTGAGCTGTACACGTGTAGTAGTGTGATTGGATGCCAAAACTGAAGTCCGTAAAATTGAGTTCCTGTTCTTAATTAAGTTATACCTTGCCTAATTAAATTTATCCATTTAAAATTCAACCTAATTCATAAACTTATTATATAGAAGAAATTTTGCGAAGGAATGCACAAACTTACCAACATAAAAATTTTCACCTATCCAAAAATTTGAAATTCCGCCATGTTTTATAGAATCCCGTCCAATGATATCAACTGTTTTCATTCGTTCTGTAAAAAACAATGTTATTGTATTAACGTTTTATTGTTTGAAAAAACAAATAAATTAACAATTGTGAGTTACCGGCGGGACTGTGTTAAAATTATGAAGTTATCCAGGACTTTTAACACAATTGAATTCGAGATATCTATTGTACTTATGAGCTTTATATTTCTTCGTTAAACATGGCCACAGCATAATTTGTATTTTTTTCACACGGATCTTTTTTTTAAACGTTCTACACCGTAAAAAGTATAAAAGTCAAGTGTTTGTTTACGATGAGCTTCAAAACTACTACGGATCGTAATGAAAATTGGCGTCTATGTATAATTTGGTCCAACTTGAGAGATAGGATAATTTGATAGATGGCCGCAATATATTTTATTTACAAATTAAATGATTGCCAATGTTAATTATTGTTATTAATTATAAATTACGTCAGTATCGGACAGGTGGCGCTTTAAAATAGTTTATTGACAGAAAACTGTAGGACCGACTGTTATATATACCTTATAAATAGGGCCACGTTTTATTTTTTTTTTCAATTCCGGTTTATTTTATGATGCACGTGTTCTGTTAACCTCACTTTTTAAGTATCAAACAAATACTTTATCATAATTGTAATTGTAATGCAACATGTAATAACTGATCTACAGTAACGCGTGGCCGGTTAGCAAGTAAGAGTTTAACAGTCCGACAACAATAGCCGAAGTGAAGAACATTTGTAGGCGAACTATAATATTTAGTGTACTAACACCCTTACTTATTGATGTAGACTAAACTAATTGCTGATTTTTTTTTTCGATCTGACTACGCTTTTGACCTAGCAAGATCTTAACAGCTTCACCGGACTACTAATTGCCGATTATATCTTATTGTATTGTACTATTAGAAAAAAAAAACAATTATTGTGATAGGTTCGAAAGAGAAAATCGTATATGAATCAGTATGAGTGAGTGTATTGGGCCAAGTCAAGCTCCATTCGCAACTGTATCACCATAGATAATAAATGATAGATTACAAAATGATATTAGTTCTGTTTAGCTGAACCTATATGTAGAACAAGAGTTTGTGTCTCAGATTACTTCCATACTAATATGTCCATACAAAAACAATTGAGTTCATACCTTCTCCGTTCCCCATTAGCAAATAAGCGTGACCGATGAATGGATATTTTTTGTAATCGGACTTCAATTTTCTCGATAGACTGTACAGTTTTCGTTTCTGCCATCTCTTAAAAATTATCCACAACGCTGCAAGTAATAATATTATTTTCCAAAACATGTTAAAGGTGTGCCTTATGCATGCGTCAATAATGTTATACACTCAATCATATAAGTGTTATGCATGTGTTTTTATATCTGACGTGCACATTGTAGCGAAATTAACTTTTACCCGCGAATTCGTTTCCATGGGTTTTGAATAACGCAATATTAATTTAAAAAATATGTAAAAACTAAAAAAAATGAAGGCAGAAAACGCATTGGAAGACTACACTAAAAACTAAACGTGAATTATTAACATGAACTCCGAATATCGCTTCAGTTCTATATAAATCAACTTTGCAACGAATCGTGATTGTTATAATATAATACAGCAGCCCACAAATGTTCAATAACTTTGTAGTCCGGTGTAGCTGTGAAGGCCTAGTAAGGCCAATAGTGTAGCAAGTTCGAAAAAAAAAAAAGTTCAATAACTGTATGTGTAGCTATGGGTATAGATTCTATACTTATTTTTTCATTGCCTGAAATCTTAGTTTAAAAAGTTTCTATTAATAAAATCTAGCTAGATCGATTTATCGTTCCCGAAACTACCTACGTACAAACTTACATTGCGGCGAAACAGTAATACGCTTTGGGACTAACACATTCTCGTAATAATCAGTGCCTTACAGAGTTTGAGACATGGGCCAACCAGTTTATCACAGTTTCTAACATTTAAAAAAGGATATATTATGTTATATGCTTAAGAATATTTGATCCAATTACCTTTTTAAATTTCGCTTATCTTGTATCATTAGCAGAGGCCCACGTCACTTGAGTACCCCTATAAAATATTCTTGAGTTTTAACTGTATATAGATTAATAATAGATATATAGCCGTTCCTATATACACATATATATTGAATATATTCATTGTATGTTTTTAAAAAGATTGAACTCAAAATGTAATCAACGAATTTCAATTATGATTTCAAGAATTGTATATTGGTAAAAGGGATGTATGTGACAACATTTTAACTGAGAATTAATTCAAATGTTAGCTAACAATTAAAATAGTTTTTAAATGCTTATAATAAATCTATTCAATTGCGATAATATAGTCACTAATTCTACTTCAATTTCGTCCTTTATTTTTTAAAGTAGTCATTAAAAAAAAGGTTTTTTTTTTCGAACTGTCTACGCTATTGACCTAGCTAGGTCTTAACAGCTTCACCGGACTACTTAAAAAAAAGGTCAATGGGATCCGTATAATAAGTAACTCAGAACAATCTACGAAAAATTCAACATCGAAAGTTCATAGTTCTGTGCTATTTGAAAGAAAGAAACCTCAAAGAAACTGTATCTTCATTGTGAAGTAGCTTCTACACACGACTTCGTCCACGTGGATTAGTTACTTTGGGCTAACGCTAACTTTATCTCGCGACTTCGTTTGCGTAGAAGGTGAAAATAATACGTACCTTAACCCCGATTTGGAAACGCTCTTTATATATGCTCCGCTCCTATTGGTTTTAGTGTGATAATATATCCCATATCCTTTTTCGATAAATGAGCTATCTGACACTGAAATAATTTTTCAAATCGGATCAGAAGTTCCTGAGATTAGAGCGTTCAAACTAAAAAACTCTTCAATTTTTTTATATTAATATAGACACATAATTTAAATATATATATGTACGTACATAGATTGCAAAATAACATGTTTATTTATTTCTTATATTTGTATTACAGCTGCATTTGAATAGTTGCACCTGTTTCAATTGTTATAACAATTGTTATTACAACACAAGTATATACCTTTAGTTAATTATATGTTAATATATATAAATAATAATAAAACATAGTCATACTAAACACACATTATTTCTCATTACGAACTACATATATTTACCTATTGAAATACTTACTCAATTCAAAGGGACATTCATTAGTCACGTAGTATACCTTACTTAAGTAATCTTTTCTTTATAGTAGACCGTTTTTTTTATTTATTATGTATTCCGAATTAGCGTCAACTAAAACCTTAGTTAATACTGATATCTCCTCCGGCAAGACGGGGTTTATACAATACTAGCCCCTGCCCGCGATTTCGTTTGGGTGGTAATAGTTACTTTGGGCTACCGCTAACACGCACCAGAAGCTCTAAAGAGGAAATATGTCCAGATTTTGAAACATTTTTCATCGGTGCTCCGCTCCTGTTGGTCTTAACGTGATGATATACAGCATATAACCCTTCTCGATAATGAGCTTTATAACACTGAAAGAATTTTTCAAATCGGAGCAGTAGTTCCTGACATTATCTCCTACAACGTCACTACGTCACAAGCTTTACCTCTTTATGTTACTAGTATAGATATCAAACAGTTTAGTTTAGTAAATATATAAAAATCCGTTGTTGTGATATTTGTACACGATGAACCCCGAAACTACTCAACTAATGTTTATGAAAGTTGGCATTGCTAGGTCTTAACAGCTTTACCGGACTATGAAAAGTAAATAGGATATTGAAGGGTCGGCAACACGCATGTGGCACCTCTGTTGCAAGCGTCCCTAGGCTGCAATGACTGCTTAGCATCCCGGCCCGCGTTCTTGTTTGTCAACATCGTAGTATAAAAAAAATATTATTATAAATTGTAAATTTCATCAGTCTCAGACAGATGGTGCTTTAAATTAGTTTGTTGACAGAAAACTATAGGATCGACTGTTATCTATGGCGTCATGTTTTAATTTTGAATTTTAATTCAACTTGTAATAATTGAGCGACAACAACGCATGCCCGCATATATCTATCTATACATACATACGTATACATAGGTGATAGAAAAGTGATTCTTATACATTTAAAAATTATAAACTCCAATACTGTTTATACTTGAACTTATTTATTATTATATGAGGAAGTTTTAGTCCTATTTTTTTACAACTTATAACACTTTTACAAAAAGTGTTTAGGCATGGACGTCAATGCTGGTAGCATTCGGAAGACAACTCAGTCATCGAGAAAATACTAATTTGTCTTTTTAATATACATATATATTTAAAATACATTATTTTACAATCAGATTTCAGAAATACCGTTTCTTTAAGAATGCTTCGCAAGCAGGATATGTTACTTGTGTATATATTCACAAAGTTAGCCTAGATGATTAAATTGTTGGTCTCCACCTCCCAAGCCGGAATTGGCTCTTGCCCCCGGAGGGGCGCGAGGTTCCCCTGCTGACCGTTGAGCCGCCTCAACTGTGAACTAGCGGAAGAGGCGGCCATCGTCCAGGCGTGGGCCATGCCCCGCCCGCAGGAGGATGTCGATTCATCCGCAGCCCGCCTCCGTGGTGCCTTCACGGAGGTTTGCCACGCGTCGATGCCACGGAGCGTACACCGCCCACACAAACGGGCGGTGTACTGGTGGTCGCCAGAGCTCGCCGATCTTCGGGCGGCCTGCTCCGCGGCCAGGCGGCTATTCGGGTGCAGCCGCCGACGGCGGCACCTGGACCCCGAGGAGGAGGCCCGGCTGTATGGCAGCTACTGGAAGTGCAGGAAGATCCTGCAGGCTGCCATCAGCCGGGCGAAGGAAGCGGCATGGGAGGAGCTGCTACAAACGGTGGAGGGAGATCCTTGGGGGCGCCCGTATCGGATCGTACGCAAGAAGTTGCGATCCTGGGCGCCCCCGGTGACCGAGAATCTCCAGCCGGAGGTGGTGGCGAGGGTCGTGGGAGAATTATTCCCTGACCCTCCGCCGCTACCAGCTCCTCCCATGCCTCCGCCTCGGGCGGAAGTTAAGGAGGTGCCTGACAGTCCTCCCCGCAATTACGGAGGAGGAGATAGAGAGAGCTGTCGAGCGCCTCCTCAACCGGCGGAGAGCGCCCGGCCCTGATGGGGTCCCGGGTTGGGTGCTCGGCCTTGCACTGGGCCATCTTGAGGGGTGGCTTCGGGAGCTGTGCGACCGCTGTTTGGCGGTCGGGCAGTTCCCGAAGCTCTGGAAGCTTGGGTGGCTCTTCCTCTTAGCAAAGGAGGGCCGCCCTCTGGACTGCGCGTCCGGGTATCGGCCCCTTGTCCTGCTGGACGACATCGGGAAGGTGCTGGACAGGGTCGTCTCTTCCCGAATCGTCCAGCACCTGGAGGGAGTGGGGCCGAATATATCGGACGCGCAGTTTGGCTTCCGGGCTGGGCGTTCCACAGTGGACGCCCTGTGCCTTCTAAAGTCTCTGTCGACGGGGGCGACCTCCCAAGGGGAGAGGATCTTGGCGGTCAAAATCAAAATCAAAAATACTTTATTCAGTTTAGGTACTTATGAACGTCAAAAACTACCACCGGTTCGAAAACAACCCAGTCATCGAGAAGAATCGGCAAGAAACTCGATCTGGTTTATCTTTTTAATATATATAATATTTAGACTATATTACATACATGACAGAAACTTATAATGGAAAAAAAAATTAATGGATGCACAGAGATGAGTCAATTCCAGACATCACTATCGTTCACATACTTATCCACTCTATAATAGCCTTTTGAGACCAAAACCCGCTTGACATGGCGCTTAAATTCACAATCAGGCAAATCGGTAGTATCCTTTGGAATTTTGTTATAGAACCGTACACTATTTCCCAAAAGCTATTACTCGTTTTACTAAGTCTAAAACATGGGATAACCAGTTTGTCACGGTTCCTAGTATTTAGACTATGCCGGCCTTTTACAAAATCCAGTTTATCAAGGTTCTTTCGGACATACATTAAATTATCAAGAATGTATTGGGATACCAGAGTTAAGATACCGAATTCCTTGAACTTAGTCTTTAAGGATTCACGAGGTTCCATAATGTAAATTGCTCTAACTGCTCGTTTTGTAATAAAAATATGGTGTCTACCTCAGCTGCTGTCCCCCACAACAGAATGTCATAAGACATTAAGCTATGGAAGTAGGCGAAGTAGACTAATCTAGCAGTGCCAATATCAGTTAGCTGGCAAATTTTACGTACTGCAAATGCAGCAGAACTTAATTTGCTTGCCGATTGTTTAATTTGAGGACCCATTGTAATTTTAAATCCAGTGTGATACCCAAGAATACAGTATTATCAACTAACTCTACAAAATTCCCAATTCTGATGCTATCAACTCGTGGAATATTAGGCAAAACAAATCTTATACACATTTTGTTTTGCCTGTATTTAGCACTAAGTTATTTAATGCAAACCAATGAGAACTTTCATTTAGAGTATTATTTACATGACTAACCTCTGAGTCTGTCCTTTTCACTTTAAATATAATTGAAGTATCGTCTGCAAAAAGCACCATGTCAGCACAGTTATTGACCATTAGCGGCAGATCATTTATGTAAATCAAGAACAAGAACGGCCCTAGTATAGAGCCCTGAGGGACGCCAATTCGCACAAAGGATCCTGCAGAGGTTACCCCTTGTATGCTAACTTTATGACAACGATCTTTTAAATAAGAGACTAGAAGGTCGAGAGAAGTTCCACAAATACCATAATGTTTTAATTTTAGAATAAGTGTACTATGGTCAACGCAATCAAAGGCCTTAGAAAGATCGCAGAACACACCAACTGCATCATGCGAATCCTCCCAGGCACTCAATATATAGCTTATGAGCGTTGCCCCAACGTCAGTAGTAGATTTCGATTTCGTAAAACCAAACTGTCGACCATCCAGGAACTTATGCACATTGAAATAGTCCACTAATTGGTTGAGCATAATCTTTTCAAAAACTTTACTTAACGACGGAAGTACAGAAATAGGTCTATAATTCCCAAGACTACTTCTGCATCCTGATTTAAATAAAGGAACTACTTTGCTTATTTTCATTAAATTGGGGAAAGTTCCTTTTGCTATACACTGGTTAAATATGTTAGCCAAATGTGGTGAAATAGTAACAATTAAAGACTGTACTACTGTTACCGATATACCCCATATGTCTTCGGTGTGTTTTAAATTTAATTGCTCGAAAGTCCTTATTATTTCACCTGCACTAATAGATAAGAATTTGAATTTTGAATCTATAGGTGCACTCATACTTTTTAAAAGAGCTACGGCACCCTGGACTGATGATGTTATATCGTTTGTTACTTGTAAAGGTATATTAGTGAAATAGTCTTGGAAAACAGATACCACATCTGTACTTTTTGAAATATGTACTCCGTCCACATTTAGATTAAGTGAATTATCATTTATTTTATTTTTACCTAATTCTTTATTTATGACATGCCAAACAGTCTTGGTCTTATTTCTTGATTCGTGAACTTTATTACCTAAAAACTTTGCTTTGGCAGCAATACAAACACGTTTAAAAACTTTAGAATAATTTCTAACATAAGCATGAAAGGATTCACTACTTGTTAGTGATCTCCTATAATAAAGATCATATAATCGATCTCTACTTTTTTAATGCCTTTTGTTGCCCATTCACTAAAACTCTTTTTCCCCTTTACATTAATAACCTTTCTTGGGCAATGTTTATTGAATTCAGTACTTATGATACTAAATAAATTTTCATAATAACAATCTGCATCTTGATTATTAATTGTTTTGGAAGATAGGTGTTGTGCAATATTAGAATTTAAAAGACCTAGTCTACTTTTTGATATAATTCTACATTGATTCTTGCAGTCAACTTTAGGTTTAACACAACTTATTTTAACAAGGAGACCTTTGTGATCAGAGCGTATCCCCGTAACAATACTACTGCCAATGATCTTGAAGTTACTAAAAATATTATCAATGCATGATGCAGTTTGAAACGTACATCTGATCGGCTCATTAAAAAGAGGATCGAGGTTAAACGACTTAAATAAAGATGTGAACATAGTAACTTCTGGCGACATACTTAAGATATCTATATTAAAGTCACCACAGACCAAAACTCGCTTATTACCATTCAAAATTCTTATTAAAATTTCCTCCATTTTTTGTAGGAATTGACAAATATTTGATGATGGAGGTCTATAAACACAAAGAATAATTAATTTATCCATCTCTGCACAAGCCACTTCACAGATACGATCTATCGAAAGACCACATATATCTTTTCTATCTTTATATTTTAAATTATTTTTCAATAATATAAGACAACCACCACCGACAGTGATTGTTCTGTTAAATACACTGACAACCGAAAAATGGGGTATATCGAACTGCATCTTGTTCGGTTTAAGCCATGTTTCTGTAAAGCATAATATGTCTAAATTCTCTCTATTTAAAAACAATTCTATGTCTAATATTTTGCCGGAGAAGCGATTCATATTTTGGTGGTATAACGTAACAGTACACTTCTCCTTTGTCTTATTAACTAGTTTAAAATTTTTATCACAGTATCATTAGGTGAAGTATATGATACTGCTGAGTCACTTAACCTACTTACATTATAAGCTATCAATGTAGCTATGTCACGCTTATACTTTTTGGGAAGAAACATACTTTCCCGCGTTAATATAAAGTTGTTAATGAATTTATTAACATCAAAAAATATTAATTTGTCATTATGACGACATGTCAAATTGCATAATAACATATTTAACATATGAATGTTATTATTATTTTTTTGTGGTAGGGAAATAGAATATGGAAAAGCACATAACATTATGCTAGTCACATTCAACTGTAAGTTTCTCAAATGTCTTATATAAATCAAACTTTTTTACATTTGAACTGTCCCCTATTAAAATTACAATATTACATTGATTATCAAAGTCTGTGTTCAAGATTTTATGATGGCCACAACCCTCGTGGCCAGGCGCATAAGGAGGTTGGGCGTCAGGGTGGCCTCGAGAAGATCGAGGCCATATTTTTTCATGGGCCTCGGCGGGGACCCACATAATGGTGGAGGGCGCCCGGATTAGGGTGGGGGCACACATGAAGTACTTGGGCCTCACCCTGGACGGGCGCTGGCGGTTCGAGCCCCACTTTGTGGGACTCGGGCCGCGGATCGCGGAGGCGGCGTCGGCACTCGGCCGGTTGCTCCCCAATATTGGTCCTGCGAGAGTGGCTTGGGAGGGAGTGGGGCTCCCTGACGTTCAGGATGGTGCAGGTACTCACCGGACACGGCTGTTTCAGGTGGTACCCGCACCGGATCGCTCGTAGGGAGCCGACCACCGCCTGCCATGAGTGCAGCGCTGAGGAGGATACCGCGCAGCACACTCTCTCTGAGTGTGTTGCGTGGGAGGTGGAGCGCCGCACTCTGGCGGCGGTGGTGGAGGAGGATTTGTCGCTGCCGAGTGTGGTTTCGTCCATGCTCGGCAGCGAGCAGGCGTGGCGAGTAGTGGCCTCCTCTTGCGAGGAAGTCATCTCGCAAAAGCAGGCGGCGGAGAGGGCCTGCGAGGCGGACCCCCTTAGTGGCCGTCTTCGCCAACGGAGGACCGGCAGGAGGAGGCGGCATTTTGCCCAACTCCTTCTGCCACCGTAGCCGGACCCAAGATGTAGTCGGGGGGCTCTTCCCCTCATTGCACAGGTCCGGCGGACGCGGGGAGGCAGCTGGTGTGTACCCAGCTGCCTCTCTGTAGGTAGGAGCTCGGCGGCCACCTTCCGCCGGGCGGACCGTTGGGGCGGCTATCTAAGGGGAATAGCTTAGCACGATCCCTTGCCGCCCCAACACTACGGTCTGTCGGTACACCGTGGGGTTTTAGTCCGTGCAAGCCGGACATAACTCATCCTCTCACCCGGGAGGGTGGGTATCCATAAGTGATTTCCCCACATAGAAAAAAGGAAAAAAAAAAATTAAATTGTATGACGCCTGCCGTTTGTTAAGAGCAGAGTTCTACCATTGAAAATCATTAGCATTCTCTGAATGTTTTATTAGGTGTTAAGTTATACAATAAAGCAAGCAATTAACATTATAATTTTGATAACATGGTATTTTGAATAAATCCAATAACCGTTACGAATCATAGCTTACGATTAATTCCATTTGCTCTAAGTAAATTATCGGAAATTACCAAAGACTTGGCGTCACGCGAGCAGCGGATTAAATACAACAGATGTCATATCGCGTATCATAAATTTACAAGATCACTCTACTTTATGGTAGTATAGCTTGACGTCTCCAATTTCAGTTTAAATACATTTGGTCCGCGAGGAACGTAACGTATAAAAACCGTGACTAATAAATCATATGGAATTAGCTTGTTGCGCCTGGCCAGGGAGGCTGTCACTCTCATGGTCGGGTGCATCAGAAGGCTGGGCCTTGAGGTGGCCTTCGGTAATTTGAAGGGGTTCGGGCCGCGCTTAGTCAAGGCGGCAGCGGCGCTCGACTGACTCCTTCCCAACAAGGAGGGGCCGGGTGCCATCTGCCTCCGCCTCTATATGGGTTCGTCGGATCTATGGTCGCCTATGGGTCACCGTTGTGTGTCGACGCCCTTTAGCGCCACCAATAGCTGCGGGCCGCGCAGCGTACCGTGGCGTTGAGAGCGATGCGAGGGTACCGAACGGTATCCTCGGCGGCGGCCATAGTGCTGGCCAATATACGAAATAGAGGAAAGGAGAAGAACCAAGAGGGAGATGGTTTATGAACGTTATGGTCGATACACGATCGACGCTGTCCGCCCGATCCTGCCGGAATGGTACTAGAGGGGATGGGGCTCCTTGACGTTACGTCTGGTGCAGGTCCCGACCGGGCACGGGTGCTTCGGTTGGTACCTGCACCGAATAGTACGCAGGTACGGACCTTTGCACAAGTCCAGCGGATGGTGAGACGGTCAGTGTGTACACAGCTTCCTCCTAACAAGACGAGGCCCGGCGGCGTGGCTTTTACTTTGGGACAACCGCTGGGGCGGCACTATGAATTCTATAGAGATCTCGTGCCGCCTTAACTATAGCGGAAGACGTACACCGTGGTGTTTTAGTCCGTGCGAGTCGGACATAACCTACCCTCTCCCCCGAGTGGGTGGTGTATCCATAAAGGATTTCTCCTGGTTAAAAAAAATATAGGTCGCGCATTGCACGTATCAGGCAACAACCCAAGCCGAAGTGTGCCATGCACCCTTGAGCTAGTTGTCAAACAAAGTCGCCGAGTGTCGCAAGCTCTCGCCTTGGTAGTCTGGTGAAGCTGTTAAGACCTTGCTAGGTCAATAGCGTAGTCAGACCGAAAAAAAAAACCCAAACTTAAGCCGCGTCGTCATTAAGATTATAATAAATTCATAGAGTGAACCGATTTTAATGAAACCAAAACTAGATGGTACTCGAGAATATGCTTTATGATTTTTTTAGTAGTTTTATTGTGAACGCGGTACTTTAGCAGTGATGTGCGTCCAAATATTCAGAATAAGAAGAAATTCAGAAGAAATATTTCTATTACTCATTCCAAGATACCTGTAATAATTTTTTTTTTCACAAAATTCACTTTTAGTTTTTAGTTACATTACAGACACATTAGATTTACACTATTATTATATATATATAGATTCATACTACGCCTAGGATATACAAGCTTATAATATTATTAAAAAAAATGAACTCGTAATTTAATGATGCAAAATATATTGACAAATTATAAATATTTCATTATGTTAACAAATGGTATAAGAACCCAATTATTACAGTAAAACATATAGGTGTAATATAAGTAAATGATTTAAAATTAATTAATAATTAAGTACATAAACTTTTTACACAATAATGTACTTGTAATATGCGTGTTTAGAAGCTTCTCAGGATACTAAAAAATCACTGAATATTAATACAAGGCAACAATATAATAGTTAAAGCTAATTAAATTTATAATTAACTCTACAGTGTTAAAAAAATTAAACCTCAGTCAAAATATGTTTAGTGTGACGTGAATATTAAAATTATAATGTGTCATAAAAATCCACCAGTTTTAAAAAACATTTGTAAACAATGATTGCAAATAAGCAAAACCATTTTATCTTCATTCTAAATGTCGAGGTAAGAAGTATTTTC
Source organism: Antheraea mylitta (assembly GCA_014332785.1). Classification (NCBI taxonomy): domain Eukaryota; kingdom Metazoa; phylum Arthropoda; class Insecta; order Lepidoptera; family Saturniidae; genus Antheraea; species Antheraea mylitta. Next base: position 5,056,997 of record JACEII010000026.1, on the reverse strand, counting down.
TTGTAAAATATATGTCCCTCACAATGTTTAAAATTTAAATGGAACTAAAGTATGAATTTGAAGTAATGCGTTAACGATTTTATGAAATTTGCGTGGAATCGGATGTAAAGAATTGTGACTATAAAGCACAGAATAATATTACTCCTAGCGGAGCTCTAAAGTTATAAGTTTGGTAGGTGGTAGAGCCACGATGAAGTTATTATTGGTTTCACCATGAATGGCTCGGCTCGCCCGGGGCAGCACCACCCTCTCACAGAAAACCGACGTGAAGTAACAGTGCTTGTATTGTTGCGTTTCTTTAGGTCAGTGAGAACGCCGGAGACGCATCTCCCCTCCCCTCCTTTCTCTCCATTCCCCCAAGCACGGACTGGCTTTGCGACTCTTCTCGAGTTACTAGTGTCTATGGACGGCGGTGATTGCTTAGCAAAAGGTGACCCGAATGTTCTTTTACTTCCTATATGATATAAGAAATAATAATAAGTCTTTACCTATGAAATTGCTGTTCTGCAGTACTGGCCATTTCAAATCAAAATAATTTTTGTTTGGCTAAGAATTCTAATTTCAAATTAATTCTATTTTAAAAACATGGAATTCTTTCACCTCGTTTGGTAAGAAGCTGTGATAAATCACACCGGCGCTAGACCACCAAACCGTGACCATCACTTTTCTAGGGATAAGTTTTCGTTTTGGGTATTGTTTAGGTGCTGAACCACGATCCAACCAAATTGCTGAGCACTTGCGGTTTTCAAACAGAATCCATTTTTCATCACAGGTAACAATGCGGTTCAAAATCGCTTCATTTGTGTGTCTGTTGATCAGTGCAAGGCATGTCTCGACGCATACTTCGCGCTGGCGATCATTAAGTTCGTGGGGCACCCATTTGTCAAACTTTTTTACCTTGCCAATTTGACGCAAATAAACCAATATTCTTTTGATGCTAACGTCGAAAGCTGCTGCTAATTCAGCTGTAGATTGTGTATCATCAGCTTCCACAATCGCCTTTAATTCGTCATTGTCGACCAAAGTCTTCGGCCGACCGCGAGGTTCATTTTTCAGGTCGAAAATCCCAGAACGGGAGCGAGCAAACCAATAACAGGTAATGCGTTGGGTTGTAGTGTTAACTCCGTAAACGTCGTTGATGTTGCGTGCCGCTTGTGCGGCGTTGCTACCACGACGGTACTCATATTCCATAATTACTCGAATTTTTAACGTAGCCATGATACCAAAAAAGATTGAAATGCGATGAAGATGTAACACTAATCACTAAACAAATGACAACTTTTGGAAAAGAATTCCATGTTTTTAAGATAAAATTAATTTGTTTATTCTTATAATTAATAATTCTTAGCCAAACAAAAATTATTTTGATTTGAAATGGGCAGTACTGCAGAACGGCAATTTCATAGGTAAAGACCTATTATTAAGTCTAATTACTATCTATATTTCCCTCGCAGTTATGTTGTCATTAAAATTACAATAACTTTAGACATATTTCTATATAGTTTGAGAATTAATCAATCATATCATGGGCTGTACAATGTCAATACAAAATATAAATATTAGATGTAGGTAGGTTGCAATACTACGCGTCGCTAGCCTGACACAAGCCGCAAAAGTGCAATACGGTCGGGCACGCTTACTTGCATGTCATGACGCGAAATTATAAATTTATCTCTTGTCTAAAATACCGCTCAACGCGACTAAAGGCGTATTTAAGAAAAAAGTTTTCAAGATCTTAACTTTTGAGCCGAACTTTAACTTTATTACTGCATAACAAGACAGTCCTATGATTAGTAATTTAGACTCTTTAGGTAAAAATAACTTAAAAAAAAAACATTTTTCGGCGTTTATTAAAAAGAAAAGGTTACGTCTAGAGACACAATTTTGAATAAAATCAATGAGAAAATTCGTATTCGATAATAGGTGTCTTGAATGAAATTAAAATTGAGAATTCAAATTTTGATTGGATTTTTGTTCTGACATACAAAAATATTTCTTAAATTAAAAAAAAAAGGAAATATCCATTAATTTTGAAACCTGCATATATGTAGTAGTATAACCTTATATTCTATAAGAAACCTTATACAGCGGAAAAATAAAACTACACTTTATTATACATTAATTAATTAAATTATAATTACATTAACATAAACAAGAACATAATTATATTTCAACAATTATTGTATATAACGAAAATGTGTATGATAATGACAAAAATACATAGATTTTTGTTCCCATGGTAAAACAATTCGTTAACATGGACATTAAATCTAGTAATTGCTTTATTTAATTTACATTAATTATCACCGTTACCATCGGATCCAAATTAACTTATTCATTATACCCTGTATTCCAATTTATAAGAATAGCCTAGCTAATGGCCGCGACTTTCTTCGCAAAAACGGTTAAAATCACACAAACTACCATATTTACTGTATGGATTCCCTTCTTTATTGTACTTTTATCATTAACAATTAACCTTCACCACGCCTTCACCGGTTTCAAACTAGATTTATTATATTTGTATTATAGTGGCGAAGATTGGAAATCTAAAAAATGGAAACCAGAGCAACATACTTCTTACCAACAGAATATTGGCAGAATGTCAAAGTTGCCAGTATTTTGAAAATTCATATACGCTACCAGGCCAGATGAATTTGGTAGCTCCTTATTGGTTACCCTTAGAGCGAGACAGACGTTCGTTTCCTGAGGAAATGAAAGAGACGGGATGCTACCTTATAAGCCGCCGTTCTAACGGTTTATTTTTGAATTACACTTGATGTCATATCTATGCCAATTCGGAAAGGGAAGCCGACGGAAATGGGTTTATAAGGACTCTTCGCCACTGATGTATCAAATATGTAACCTTGGTAACATTTAAATACTTCGGTTTAACCGTTTCATAAATTTTACACTACAAATAACAGACATTTTAATTTTATTTATTTGTAAATAGCACCATACATATCACCTATAATAAAAATTAACAATATCGGTATTTATAAAGAACTTTTACAAATGTAAGGACAGACCGCCTCACAATACAATTTATTCCAAAACTCTATCCTATCTTTGTACGGGTAATTTTCGATTCGCATCATCTCATCCAGGAGTAGATATTCGTTACCCGCGGAGGTGAATCGCTTCCATTTAATGCCCAAACTATTATCCGGGGTGGGCTCACTGAAAAATTATAAACGTAAATCTAAGGCAAATAAAAAAAATTCGTGTATGTTTTTCACGATGCAAGTGAAACTTTTTTTCGAATCATAGGCATTCAACTAAAAATTTTCGGAAAATTATTCGATTTAGGATATTAAAAACTAATTTTTAATCCTAACTAAAATTATCTGAAGTGGGTCTTAATTTTAACTGTCATCATCGGGTATTTAGAACTAGTCCAATATCATTAGGACTGATCTGACAGCAACCCCTAAATGATTATTTGGAAGTAGTCCGGTGAAGTTGTTAAGACCTTGCTAGGTCAATAGCGTAATCAGTTCGAAAAAAAAAAACGTTCCAGTAATTTACTTTATTTCAAAATGGTTTTGCTGTTTCATTTAAAGTTCAGCTATGGAATATTTTTGGCTCGCTTTTTTTTAGTTGGAGATCTATTATGACCAGTTAACTTTTGTAACACTTCTACATACTTTAAATTACTTCAGATACATTTTATTATTTCTGCTTAGCTCTTATGGGAATGCATAATGACATTTAGTCTAGCTTATATTATAAAATTACTTCCATATATCATCCATATTACCATACCATACCACCATGTATCATCTAAATCGATTTAGACTTCAATGCAAATTTAACAAGTGATACCATAAATCAAAATTAATGAAAAAGCCTGGGCTTTCAAAATATAAACTACTATTTTTTTTTTCGATATGACTACGCTATTGACCTAGCAAGGTCTTAACAGCTTCACCGGACTACTGACTATTTTGATGAAATCAAATATTACTAAAGAATACAGCCTTTAAAACTGCCATAAAAGTCGATCTCGTGATTGAAATTTGCCGTCATACTTTAGGAAAAAGTTTTTTGTCAGAATGAGAATATCTTGAGCCCAATATTATAACACACCTACACTGATTAAGCCACAACAATGACATAAAATGCATTTAGATATTCTTTCATTGATTCAGTCCCTTAAAAGTCAATTCTGGATGTCCAATTTTACGCCTATTTTGGTAAAATTTATAATTAAAAGAATTATAAATTAAGTAATTAACTGCAAATATTAACGTTCTTGATTTAATAATTATAAGATTATGTAGTAGAGAAAATTTAAAACATACCCAGTCTTTGCGAAATTTGTCCACATCTTTGTCAATTTATACACGATTTGCTTTAATTTCTCGTCACTCTGGTAGACTTCCGTGTTTATCATATTATGAAAGAGATAAAACAAGTCATCGGCGTGACACGCCCCCTGCATTTCTTTGAAACCTAATATAATCTTGATCATATTTAAATCAGTTTCAAAATCAAACCTGTACATATATAAATTCTCATTTATCAAGCTATATAACTGAGCGAATCTATGTATATTATAACAGAAATTAATATCACTTTGCAAATCCACAATCGTTTGAACGGACTTTTTCGTTATTTTATTATTCCCAAAGTAAAACATTTTTATCCTCTCCCCAAACTCTTTCAGTTTCTCCTTGGTCACTCTCTGAGCTATTTCCCTCGGTACATAATAAGACGGCTGTTCGTTCATTATATCTAGTTTCTTTAAGTGATCTGGTAAAATAGATATTCCTTCTCCTGAATTATAACCAAGCATTAATGGTACTTTAGCCGCTTTCTTAGATAACATCATATCAATTGGATGCTCAGTTAGAAACGGCTCGACACTGTCAAACTTTTTCTCTACAACAGGATTGAATAATATAGGAAGCCCTCTATATTTCTCATCAAGTGTTCTAGTTGAAAAATTAAATTTCACTAAATCAATTGCCGGTACCCCTTTTAAAAAGTTCAAGAGATCATATTTATCACAAGTATCTTTTCCTAGAATTTTACCGACTTTAAATGCCCTATCAACAGTATCTGAACCAATTGCCCAATCTGAAAAACAAGCACCACTTTGTCCTATTACTTTGTTGAACAACCCTTTCGACATAGGTGAAAGCATGTGATAAGTCACCGAAGCAGCACCAGCACTTTCACCAAATATTGTTATATTATCAGGATCTCCACCAAACTGAGCAATGTTCTCTTTAGTCCAACGTAAAGCGGCTACTTGGTCTTTAATTCCTGCATTACCTGGCGCTTCAGGAATGTCCAAACAAAGGAAACCTAACACCTCGAGTCTGTAGTTAACAGTAACAAGAATTACATCATGTTGCAAAAAAAACTCAGGTCCATAAACGTCATCATTCCCAGAACCTGATGCGAAAGCCCCACCATGAATGTAAAACATAACTGGTAGCTTCGCTTTGGGTGTCAATGACTTTGTATAAACATTTAGATACAGACAATCTTCGTCTCCGTCTGTAATTTGTCTTGTGTTCATGTCGAATTGCGGACAAACGGGTCCGTGGTTGCTGGCATCACGAATACCTTTCCATGGTTGTGGTGGTAGTGGTGCCTGAAATATTTTTTGTATCTTATTTTGGTTTGCAGATATCAACAAAAAATAGAGAATAGTACATGCACTATTTCGATTGCAGAAACTAGCCACCATATATTTGTGGACAAACTATAAATTATACCAACTTATTTGATAAAAGTCGAACCTTTGGAAAGTCAAGATAATCTCCAGAAGAACTTATTATTGTAGAAGAAATGCTTATTCAATCTGTAGAAAGGATCAGACACTAAGGGTGTTTATTAGACTCAAAATCATCAGATTTATTTCATATTATTCATTATATATTATTTATTATCAGATCTCAAATTTTAAATAGACTATATTGAGTGTTGATAGAAATTAAAAATAAATAAGAACATTTGAAATCACCTGAAATCTTAGTTCTCCGATTGCTGGTTGTGCATAAGGAATACCTTTAAAGCTATAATATGATGATCCATCTAATAATTTCTTTACTGCCCCTTTCAACTGGCCTTGCTTAACCACCACTATAGAATTTTCCTGGAAATGCATATCTTCTTGAATCTAATAACTTACATATGATGGTGATTCTATTACTTTATAGAAATATTGAGCATATATATCATATCTAATTATTGGCAATAATATTGCAACATTAAGGCAAAATATTAGAGTTCATATACTTAATGATTATCGTTAAGATTTTGGAACATGCGTAAGTAACCCAATACCATTATGTAAAGTCAATAAAACATATTTTAAATTTAATACAAGCTGATGATTTTCACTTTCGGAAATAGGGCAAAACTTAACACGTGTGTCACTTCTTTCCAACTTTTAGATGTGACTGGAATTGCTCTGGTAGAGGTATCACACGAAAAGCACATGTTTAAAAATGATAAATAAACCAAATTAGGATGCATAATTAAATCTAAAATGTAAGCCTAAATACTAGCCACTCTAGAAAAACATATATTAGTTTGAAACATATGATTTAGCCTCCTCTTAAGATACAGCCCAGACCGGTTAGCACATTTTGACCCATCTTAGATCCGAGGTTATAATTAGATAGCTCATGATACATTGTATAGTACATAAATTGTCAACAAGTAACAGTGATCAAACACTGAAGCAATTGAGGCATCAAAAAAAGCATTATCATACTTTAGATAACTGAAATTGTCATCACATTACATAAATTATATTATTTAAAAGCAATAATATAATTCTTCCTTTAACATTTATCATCCTTATATTAATGGTACAAACTTCACCAAGCGGGTTTTAATTACTATATGCCTTGGAACAACATAAAATAGTGGTAACCAATGTTAAAGAAAAGACGATTCAAAAACAAGAATATTAATAAAACATTGCTATTTATTTTTAGGTCCCTGAAATTGTATACGAATGGAAGTGTTACCATTATGTTGATTTGCAAAAAAAAAATGCTATTGTTATTTTGTTAAACATTATTTATAACAATTGTTTACCTTGCTCCAGTCATGATTCTGGCGATACAGAAGCTGATGAACAGATGTAACACGATTTTGCAAAGCTGTGATTCCTGTAGGCCATCACCATAACAATACAAAATTAAAAGGTAAGATATAAATTTCCATTATGAATTTTATAATGTGATGGAGTAAATAAGTAATATTTGCTAATTTAATATCCTTAATGAAATATATAAGAATTACAGTAAACTCTTCAAATACAAGGACATTAGACATCCTTTGTTTCCTGTATTATTGTAGAATTAACTTTAACAGAGGTCAAAATGTGTGCAAGATACTATTAGATTATTATTATGTTAACATTGATGTAAGCAGTAATACAAATAAACATCCCATAATGAATTATATGCATCCTCAACCCAGTTTGCAAGATTTTATAAGCTATTAAGAAAGTCCGACACCATTAATATATCATTTCAAATTTAGCACATAGTAAAACAATATGCCTATATCGGGTGCTCTTAAAGAAATAAAAGAAAATATTTGTAATTTGGATTACATTTATTAAAAGAACCGAAAACAAAATGGACTGATTTTCACGGGACTTTCATTGGCAGATAACTGACCTTATAGGAAGTAATTTAAGTTATTCTATTTCAGACTAGCTATTTAACATTACGCTCATGCAACACGTCAAAGGAGTGAGTACTGAATCGTATCAAATTGCGTTGAGCCCTCTCTCCGTTTCTTTTACCAATTCCAAATGATCCTTTTGTGAAAACAAGTTAGAAAAAAAAGAACCTGCGGCTTCGGCTTCGTCCGCATGAAATTTAGCAAAAATGTATTGTTCACAGTAAACACGTGCTTTGCACTTGACTCCAAGAATAAATATAATTAAAATTCATGTTTCTGTATCATTCATATGTATGTAATTCGAATTATATTGTCATTTTAGTCATTTTACGGCCATTTTCTCTTATTTATACCGCTTTCGTCGACATACCTCAGTAACCATAGTAAAATATAAGAATATTGTATCAAGTTCAATGAGCACTATTTAAATTGTTATATATTAAAAATTACTTACACAGATACAAAGTTTTATATCTTGATTTATATTTATGCAAGATTTTAAGGCGTCAACTCATTCAATGTTTACAATTCAATATTATAATTATTAATAGTATTTTTTAAATCAGAAGGGGTCTTTCTAATAAGATATTAGACCATAAACGTATCACTTATTGACAATATTGCCCATATTATATCATTATAATATCATCTTTCAATCATAGTTTCATTAGTTCCTGATACATTGTAAGTGAGCACTAAGGTAGTTATATGATGGGTTAAGGTTCAAAATATGCCACTGATGATAAACCTCATTTGATACACTGTTAGAGTTTATATATCTAATGTACAGGTTCCATGTTACTGTGAGAGGCGTGCGTGTCGAACTTACAGTTATTTTAAAAGAGCATTTCTATAACTGTACATGTTCTCACAATTTTATATTACTTTGATACAATTAAAAAAAAACGAGTGCGGAGCTGCGGGTACAACTAGTCTATATATACATATAATAAAAATAAAGTGTCTGTATATATCAAAATATAAAAAAATACTGATTGGTTATGAAAGTATACACGATTCTGATAACAGAAATACAATTTTTAAAATTTTTGGCGGTATGTCTGTCTGTTTGTTCTGGGTAATCTCCGAAACAGCTGGACCGATCTTTACGAAACTTTCATTGACAGATACCTGTCCTTATAAAAAGTAATTCAAGTAATTTTAGTTTATACTAGCTGTTAACCGTGACCCCGGCCGCAGTGCTATCTCCAAAACGGTTCGAACGATTTCCACGAGACTCAGTGACAGATAGCTGACCGACCTTATAAAAAGTAATTTAGGCAATTTTAGTTTATACTACCTATTAACCGTGGCTTCGCCCGTAGTGCTATCTCCAAAACTGTTAAACCGGTCTTCACGAGACTTTCACTGGCAGATAGCTGACTTTAAAAGAAGTCATTTAGGTAATTTTAATTTATACTAGCTGTTAACCGTAGCTTCGCCCACAGTGCCTTCTTCAAAACGGTTAGACCGATTTTGACGGATCTTTCACTGGCCGATAGCGGACCTTATAAATATTAATTTTAATTTAGACTAGCTACTAACTGCGTCTTTGCCCGCTGTGCCATCACCAAAACGGTTAGACCGATTTTCATGGGACTTTCACTGATAGATAGCGAACCTTCTAAAAAGTAATTTAAGTTTTTTTTATTTTAGACTAGCTGTAATTCGCGACTTTATTTGCATGACATTTAGCAAGATTTCAACTCATTGCCTATTTTTAATTATAGAAATAAGTATCAGCTCATTGTTTACAATTATTAGTAACTTTGAAGATAGAAGAGGTCTTCCTAATAAGATGTTAGACCATAAACGTATTATGTTAAGAGTTCTATAATACAATTTCTTGCGGAATAGACAAGTGTTTATTTTTTGTATAGTTACAAAATCGTAATTATAATGACAATGTATATTAAATATAATATAAATGTAAATCTTTATAATAATATATTAAGTTATTATTTTATTAGACCCTTACGCAGTGTAAGTAAGCACTATGGCAGTTGTATGGTGGGTTAAAATTCCAAAAATGTTGCTGATGGTAAACCTCATTAGGCACGTTGTTAGTATTTATATATCTAATGTACACATTACATGTTCATGTATTTTAAGTGTTCATATATTTTTCTTTAATCCATTGGAGGATAAGAAGGTTTTAATACAAGTTGAAAATAGTTATGATAAAGTAAGTGGTAGAGATGTTTATTTAGTTTTATGTAGGTTAGTTTTTATCTTAATCCTGGTAGATGACGCTACGAACGGGTTCTAGGCTTATATAAAAAAAAAAATCACATACAATCCGGGTATATGTTTGAGTGAGTCCGTGCATAGTTTGGATTTACAATTGAAAACGGTAGTTGTGGCTGCCATCGGGTATCAGTTTTATTCAATTTTTTTGCATTTAAAAATACAATTGAAACCAGTGATAACCAATTTGGTGCAGACGAAGCTGCATGGGTCAGCTAGTATATAATAAAACAAAGTGTAAATGTTACTCGAAGATATACTTTATGATTTGCTTGAAAAGGTTTTATCATGACTACAGTACTTTAGCAGTGATTTTCAGTTCAAAAAAAAAAAAACAGATGGACATTTCTAAAAATGATTGAAATGTATTTTATTACGTATTATCGATTTTAATTGTATTTTAAACGCGAAAAACTTAATAATCCGATTTCAGCGACATCTACCGTTTCCAATTGTGAATACAAACTATCCAGGGACTACACCTTATATCCAGTTGGTATCTGAGAAATGTTTTTATAATAAACCTAAAACCAGTTACATATAAGGTATAGTTTCGTTTACACATATTTTTCAACTTTGTTGACATTTTATATGTGATTGATAATTATGCATTCAAACGTTGTGTAGCCGTAGCTCAGTAGGTAGTCCGGTGATGTTGTTGCTAGGTTAATAGCATAGTCAGTTCGAGAAAACAAAACCGTAGCTCAGTTATAATGTGCTGGACCTTATATTGGTCGACGGTTCGGAACCCAACAATATTTTTTTTTGTTATATGTTTTTTTTAAGTAGCATAAGGAGATGAAATATAACTTAAATTTTTAGAATCTGTCTGCCATATATATAACAAAGAAAAATTACAAAATGCCATTAAGAATTTCATTAACTACAAATTTTTGTATTTCATTTCGTAACCTTGTAATATTAGTCATCACTGTGTCAAGTTTCGTCAAAATTGGTTCAGTACTTTCAGAGTGATACCTGTTCACAGGGACAGACAAACAAACAAAAAGATTATTTTTGGCTTCTATACTGATAACCAAGTCTACCCCAATTATAATTTTTAAAAATATTTAATGTACAGATTTGGCCTTATTACAGATTTATTATAGTGTAGATTCCTAGACAACTGGATCAATTACTTTTTTATTATATGTATAAATATACATATAAAATAATAAATGAAAAAGATATGATTAATCCAATGTTTTTAAACTAAGTTACATACTATTAGCAATATTACTTAAATAAATGTTATCCATGTAAATTTTAAAAACTAAAATATAATTAAGACTGTATATGTTCTGAGAAGTTTACTGAATATTGATATTAATGTAGCTGACACCAGAAAGAGACATACCTGAGACAGACATACATGGGAGGTATTATATCTAACATATTCTCAAGATTCTGTCATAAATAATTACCATGTATTATATGTTAATTATGTCAAAATAGTCATTTGACATTTTTCAAACACTAACACAGGAAAACTTTGTAGTTTTGATTTAATTAAATCTGAATATTTTTGAAATACATGTAAGTTGTTTAAATTTAATTTTTAATTATACAATCCAATTATGAAGTTTCAACATATATTGTGATAAGAGATATATCTATAAATATTTTTGGTGTTCTTTAAACTCAGTTAAATTAAATAATAACAGTAAATTACACATATATATTTATTTTATTTAAATATAAAGCAATATTATTGTGGACTCTACTTTGCACTTGCTTACTTTGCAATGAAAAGCGAATCAATTAATAGCTGTTATTAATCCACTATAATTTTGAATTATGAATCTCTGCAAAGCAACAACTTCTTCAATCAAATAAATATGACATTTTAATGCTATAAAGATGTAAAGTTGACTAGTTTATGATAAATAAAAAAAAATCTATTATCTTTAAATTAAGAATTAACTTATCAGCAAAATAACAAGTGTGGTCTTTAATGTCAATCACATTGCTTATTACAGATTATTAATTGATTACATTATTATTTATTATTATCATTAACATTATTATTTATATTATCCTATGGATCCAAGGGATATTGTCTTGTCCTGATAATAAAAAAACCTTGACAAATTATATACTTAAACCTTCCCCATAAATCACTTTATCAAATGAAGAAACCATCATGAAGATCAGCATTGTAGTTTTGAGATTTTGTGATCAGACAGACAGATGTAGCAGAGGACTTTGTTTTATAATATGTAATAAAATATGTATGATCAAAATATGTATCTTGTTGATAAATTAATTACCATTTTGAAATTATTTTACTTTTTTTTATTATAAACAAGTGAACTCTACACCTCTATAGGATGAATGCTTTCTATTTAAAAACAATTTTCTACTTTTTACATTATATACCTAAAAAGGCATGTCTTTTAGGTCTTTTTAAATGTTATTTATTTTTGCTTTTAAGACTTTAATCAAAATTAGATATCATTTGCAATTGTTGCAGTTGCAATTGCTGTTTGTTGCATGTGTGATAGCAAGTTATCAGATTGCACTGTGAAATAATGCACAACCTAATCATATCATATAATACATCACAAACCATTACATAATGTTCGAATTAATTAATTCCCAATAACTAAATTCAAAAATTTAATGCATTATAAATAAATAATAAATTCATTAATAAAATCAAGGAAGAGAACTTATTAAATTATTATATTGTCAATGATCCTGGATAAGTACTTAATTTCAATTCCATATAACATTCTAAGAAATCATATTCAAAGATTACATAAAATAGAGAATAATAAAATAGATAAAATAGAGAGATGAAGCAAATATTAATAAGTTTAAAATACCAAAAAGAATTTAACTGTAAAAATAAATTTCTACTCACCATGGTAATTCTTTAAAACTTTCCGTGTTGATTCTTTCAAAGAGTTCCACGAAATCGGTTTTCTACCCTTCTGAACACAAATAGACATACGAACTTGCGCAATATTCTTCAGGCAAAGTTCACTTCGTTTTACCTTGGACCACCCTATGTTGATACAACGTATACTTAGCATATTTTTAAATAAATTATGTTACAGAGAAATATGTAGTATTTATTCAGAACGTGATTACGACTTTAAGTGTATAAACGAAATGCTGTCCGTGGAAGCATTGTAATATATATACTCTTCCTAAGACTAATGTATAGAAGTATCATAGTTAAAATGTCTGTTTCCACTGTTGAAATATTTGAAGAAAATAATTTCTAACATAAATCGAATTAACCTAACACAATCCGAACATTATATGCATCTAAACAGTGTCAATGATAACAGAACCTAAAGTTATGTACATATAAAACTGTTACAATACAATGCCATATGTACCTACTGTGTATAATCTATTAGTTTCCAAAAGTTAGTCCATTTACAACTATTTATTTATTAGAACTTGTAATTCCTTGAGATAAATATTCGATTAGATACTTGCCGATATAAAAAAAAAAAAGTTCTATGACCACAGGATAATATTACTCCTGGCGGAGTATATGACACTGATGACAGCAGTGCTGCCAACCCCAACAAACCAAAAAACAGCAGCTCGCTAATAAAAAAACAGAAGAAAACAGTACGTAGGTAAAATAAAATAGGTGAATTTCATATTTTCCTCATATAATTAAAAAAAATAACCAATTTTCTTAGTAACTAGGACTCACATACATTGTTGTATGTATAATCACAATATATGTAATAAAAACAAACAAATCAAAGTAAAATTATTTTCCACTTTAGGGGTGTAGGGGGTGTCGAATAACATCTTAAGACTTGAGACACCCAAGCCAACCTCACCTGCACGTGGTGCACCCTGCTGATCAACGAACGAGGCAATGGCGAGAGCGGGGTGGTAGGGTTTTACAGCCCGACTGGGTCGCAACCACCATGCATATGGCGAAAAAGCCCGTCATAGTGACTCGCTTCTGCGCGTCGCGTTTCGGGATCAACCTGTGCATATCCAGTACCGGGCGACTTTCGTCAATAATGACGCCGTAAGGCCGGCATGACAGCGGCGACCGGCGATGGATAATCTGTCTCACGGTGGTTGCCGATGCTTTTGGATTGTACTATGCTTAACATCAGGCTTAGTGTCACTTTCTCGAGCTTCTATATAAAAAAAAAAAAAAAACTTTCATTCTCAGTTGCCTCATCTTCAGTATTTCATACTCATTTTCTTTTTGAACTTATACTTCTTTTGGCGCGTTAGGGCAAAATGATGAAAGTAAATTTTTAGAATGCGTGTGCACACAGTCACGAAAAACCGACTCCCTGAAGTTATCTATAGTCAACATTTTGTTTTTTTGTATTTGTTGTTTGTATTTCTTTGTATTAAAACTTTCAATGTATTATATACCTTTATTTAATTGTTAGTGTCGTTTTTTCTACAAAGTTGATGTTGCCGTCTACTGTCATTTCGTTTTACTACATAGTAGTTATTGAGTAAAATAATTACATAGTGTAATAGCTGTCACTGAACGCTAATTGAAAAAACAGTAAAAATTAGGAATGAAAACGAAAGGAAGAAAACGGGGACACCAATGTGAAAACAGCAAATCTACTGTTAAAACAGTAAGGTTGGTAACACTGGATGACAATAGTAGTAATAATATTCGTCCAATAGGTCAGGCGAAGGAATTATCCATACTGCCAATTCCGAAGTTGTCAATATAGGTAGTTCGTATATTTTATTCTTTAGCCAATTTTCTTCTATGTCCACATTAATGTAAAGGCATAAGCGCGAATTCTTCTATATAATATTTTGTACTATTTTTGATCATTTTTTAATCTTTTTAATTTTCAAGTGGTTTCTTTTGCCAATAATGAAGTTGTTAATATGGATTGTTCTTTGATATAATTTAGTCAGTTTTCTTCTATGTCCAAGTTAATATAAAGGCATAAGCGCCAAATCTGTATAATATTTGAGACATTCTTTATCTTTTTAATCTTCGAGTATTCATAGAATAAAATGGTTTGAATATCTCCTACTGTGGAGTTGATAAAATCGAATATAGGTTTATAAATATCAGGACAAGTTTGGAGATCGATATTCAGGCAGTGTCGTGCAATTATTTCAAAGTTCAAACAAGATAGCGGCTCCCTTGTTAGAACTTTACAGAGAATTTTTGTGGCATCTCAGAATTAATGCTCCGTGGGATTATTTTCCATTCAATTCATTTATGCATAATAAAGGAACCATATTACATCAAACACCACCAATTTTACACAATATAGTAAGT
>JACEII010000026.1:5005653-5021834 GCA_014332785.1 Antheraea mylitta | reverse complement strand
GAAATTGAAATAGACTGCATTACTTGTTATGATGTCCGCTATCTGCCGGTGGAAATCGGTCGAACCGTTTTGAATATACCATTACAAACGAAGTCTCGGTTAACAGCTACTATAAGTTAAAGTAGCCTAAATAACCTATCTGTCAGTAAAATTCCCTTCAAAATCGGTCGAGTAATTTCGTATATTACTCGAAACAAAGAGATATAGCCACGCTGAAGCTATACCTAGTTTCAGCATGAATGGGTCGGCTCGCCCGGGGTAGTACCACCCTCTCATAGAAAACCGGCGTGAAGGAGCAGTGCTTGCATTGTTGCGTTTCATTGAGAGCGCAGAAGGCCCACCTGTCCTTCCCTCTCCCTTCCCTACCACCTCCTTACTCCTCTACTCTTCCCAACCAACACAACAACGCATAGCAACGCACTTGCGACTCCTTTGGTGTCGGTGGTGTCTATAGACGGTGGTCTTAACATCAGGTGACCCACCTGTTCGTTTGCTTCCTATTATATAAAAAAAACACAGGCAAATCGAGAAATTTTTAAAAAAATGCATTTTAGTTATCAGAACGTGTCTAATTTTATACCAAATTAGTATTTTTTTTATTTGGTATTACTTACAGACACTTCATTATTATTATATGTATAGGTGTATACGTTACATGTTACTGTAAGTGGCGTGAGTGTCGTACTTACAATCGTTTTTAAAGATCATTTCTATAATTTTACATGGTCTCACGATTTTATATTTCTTTAATACAATTTGAAAAAAAAACGCGTGCGGAGCTGCGGATACAGCTAGTATGTATATAGCAGCTTACACATGGCCACATTCGTTGTAATAACAATGATATATATAAGAACTTATAACAAGCTTATGAATATATAAGGACACTTAGCTTCACAATACAGTTTATTCCAAAACTCAATGCTATGTTTGTCCGGGTGATTTTCAACTCGCAACTAGGACTAAATATTCGTTACCCGCAGAGGTGAATCGCTTCCATTTTACACCCAATCTGTCATCCGGGGTGGGATTACTGAAAAATTATTAAAATAAATCTAAGTTAAATAAAAACTGTATTAGACAAGTATAATCTAGATGTTAAAAGCCTCTTTGACTAGTATAATTTTAAATGTATATTGTTCTAAACAAAAAATATGATTCTATGTCAGTCTTGAAAAAACAGTGTAATAATAAATGTCTTCGATATTGCAAATATATTATTTTTATTTATGAAATCGTCTAGCGACAACAGAAATCGAACCTGGGGGCCTACCCAACTGAACCATACACTAGAGGTTATTTGTTTTTCTAATGAAATATTTTTTTATGGAAGGGCTTTGAAATTCTGATCGGTAGCCTGTGTCAAGATGAGTATTAAAAACACCGGTTGTTGTCCGATCAGTACTCAGATCAATATTTCATTCATTTCAATCTTTACAATGAAATTGAATATTAATTCAGACTTTTTCCTTCATCTTAAGAGTCAGTTGCTAAAGTCTTACATTCAATTCGAAAAAACGGCCCAGATATTAACGAGACTACTAATTAAGAAAAAAACATGCTAATTGTTTATCCAATTAACTGGATGACCGAGCCTAGCTCTGTTCTTTAAAAAACGTTTTTAAATAAGAATAAACTGTTAGGTTTAATATGAAAAAATAACTCTTCTTGCTGTCACTCGGATTCGAACTGAGGTTACACGGATTTTCGAAACAACCGATTTCCATCTGAGCTATTTGTGTGTTGACAGTGGCGGCGAAATTTACCTTTATATTCTAGTTATATTTTTTCATTGCCTGAAAACTCAGTTGAAAAAGTTTTCGACGAATAAAATCTAACTACATCGATTTATCGTCCCAGAAACTACCTACATAGTAATTTTCACGAAAATAAATGACGCCGTTTCCGAGATCCTGAATATACATACACTAATATAAAAATATATAAGAATTGCTCGTTCAAAGGTATAAGATAAGATACCTTCTATACATATAATGAAAATGGAGGGTCTGTATGAATTTCATTTTTTTGTTTTTTTTTTTTTTGTTTATGGTGGGTATGAAAGTATACACGCTACTGATAACAAAATACATTTTTAAAAATTTTTGTCGGTCTGTCTGTTTGTTCCGGTTAATCTCCAAAACTGCTAGACCGATTTTGAAGGAAATTTCATTGGCAGATAGCGGACATTATTAAAAGTAGTTTAATCTATTTCAATTTAGACTAGATGTTAACCGTGGCTTCGCCCGCAATGCTATCTCCAAAACGGATAAACTAATTTTACGGTACTTTTACCGGCAGATAGCAGACATTATAAAAAGTAATTCAGTTTATTTTAATTTAGACTAGCTGTTAACCGTGACTTCTTCCGCGTGCTATCTCCAAAAGGGTTTGACCACTTTTTACTGGACTTTCACCGGCATACATTGGACACTATAAAAAGTAATGTAGACTATTCTAATTTAGACCAGCTGTTAACCGTGACTTCGCGGGTAGCACTATCTCCAAAACGGTTTGACCGAGTTTTACGGAACTTTTACAGCAGATAGCAGACATTATAAAAACTAATTTAGTTCATTTTAATTTAGACCCGTGACTTCACCCTTATAAAATTTAGTAAAAATGTTCACTGTAAACATGTGCTTAAGACGTGCGCTGTACTGGATTCCGAGAATAAAAATAATTGAAACTCTTATATCTGTATCCATTTATATAATTGGAATTGTTTTGACTTTTTGGTCACTTTGGCTGCCATTTTTTTCTTTATCGCGCTTTCATGTAGATAACTTAGTATTTATTGTAACATCCAAGAATATTGTATACATTTCAATGAACACTATTTAAATTGACAAATATTAAAATCTGCTTAGACAGAATTTTTTTTTCGAACTGACTACGCTATTGACTTATCAAGGTCTTAACAGCTTCACCGAACAACTAAAGCGAGCGCTTAAGGCACTCAGCCGATTTTATTTGGGCAACTAGCTTAAGGGTGCACGGCACACCATGGCTTGGCTGTTGCCTGTTGCATGCAAATTCGCGACCTATCTTAGCTAACCTAGCTAACTATTCATATATGTTTGAGTTATTGAGACGCATATGTGTACCAAGCATACACGCCTCAACAACCCCTCCATTTATTTATTCTCGGAAAATTGAGAGTTTTTCAGTTCGATAAGGAAAAAAAAGTAAACCCTTCCACCTTCATGTGTAAGCGTGTAGGCGTGCACGTGTCTGGGGGTGATCGTGTAGTGTTGTAGCGGTGATGTATATTTGTGTGTCACCGTATCGCGCAAACAACGCACTCAAGGGCTCCCTACCGAGGGATCGAACCTAGGCTTGAGCCGCTGCCGTGGGAGGCCTATTCGGGTGTGCGGGAGCGAAATGAACCCCCAGACCACGGCGGCGTGATCTGTGGTTACGCGGGCGTGGGCGTGAACACGCTCTGTTTCGAGGGACAGGCTGGTACTGATCGTTCGCTGACGTAATTAAATCAGGAGGGTCGGTAAAAATGTGTTGCGGACGTCTTTTATAACGCGCAGCGTTAGGTACGGATTCATAGTATCTCTAGGTCTCTATGGAGATCGACTCTCCGGATGTACCGCGGGGCACCAGTCACTTTACGTAAAACACGATTTTGGAGAACCTGCAGCTTATCAAAGTTATCTTTGGACATATGTGCAAAAACGGGGCAGCTATATGTCATCACGGGACGAATACACATCTTATACAAAGTGAGCTTATGTCTGAGGGACATCTTACTCTTATGACAAAGCAACGGATGGAGGCGACCCAAGACCATAGCGGCTTTGTTTCGCACTCTGTCTATATGTATATTGAACTTTAAGTGTCTATCTAATGGTAACACCGAGATATTTGACCTCTTCGACCCAAGGGATATCGATTCCGTATAGACTGATGGGCTCAAATTTATTAGCGCGTTTCTTGGGATCGAAGAGTATTGCGGCACTCTTATTGGAATTAATTTCTATGCGCCATCGAGGAAACCATTCACCAAGAGTATGAACGGCTTTTTCGGTGCGCTTCCTAAGAAAGTCCAACCGTCAGCCGGAAGTGTAGATAACAGTATCGTCAGCGTAACAACCTACCTCGACCCCCCGAGACCGAGGTAGGTCACTGATAAACAGATTGAAGAGCGTGGGCGCGAGTATGGAGCCCTGTGGCACACCTGAGCGTATCGGGTGGGGCAGCGATAGTTCACCATCCACTCTGAAGCGGAATGTCCTATCAGTGAGATAATCGCGGATAATATGAATTAACCTATTGGGTACGCGAGATTTAGATAATTTATGGATGAGCCCTCCGTGCCAGACCTTATCGAAGGCCTTGGCGACATCGAAGAAGACTGCAATTGTGCGTTTCGGTTTACGTTTCTACCTGGGAACCGATGGCCGAATCCGCGTCGGCTTTAGACACCAACACGTTCGGGACCCTGTCTAAACTACTAGACGACGGACTTTCTTTAAAATATTGAACGAGTTTCCCGTAATCAGCCAACGGCGGGGTGAAGTCTGAATTGTGACCTAACTGTAAAACAACCGGGCGATGATCTGAATCAAGTTCGTGTATGAGTCGTACAGGAAGTGTGATATTTTTTAAGAGAGCTATGTCTAAAACTGTGGGTCAGCAATGATTTTGATAGTGCGTGAGTTCCGAGGGGGATATGTTGTCAAACGCGAGAACCCTACCTAGTTCGTCGAGTATCCTTCCATTACGAGAGGTAGACGGACTATTCCAGATAACGTTCCCGCTATTGAGATCCCCCGCTATAATAACTGAATCTCCTAAATTAAGTAGCGCCTGCAAATCGGATCTTAGCAATTCTTTGTTCGGTGGCAAATACGCGGAAACCAAAATAATATTCCAGTGACCGGTCATACCTAATTTACACACTGACAATTCCATATTGGTTAGCGTGGGCGGATCTAACGGCATGCAGTACAACGAACGCCTAAAATAGATTAACGTGCCACACTCGCGGGTGACACGGTCGTTCCTGACTATACAGTAATTCGCGATTCTCGGATTACGCATACTCGGCTTTAACATCGTTTCCTGGATGAGGAAAACGTCAATCTGTCTATCGCGCAAAAAGTCAGCTACTAGATCGCGCTGTGTCCGAAGGGATCTCGCATTGAAAAACGAGAGACATAGACCGCGTGGTTTTACTTTATTAAGACCCGTGAATTTTAAAACTTATTTAAAAGAGGGTGACCGGGCGAGTAAAATTGGTGGTGTTTCATGTAATATGGTTCGTTTATTGTACTTAAGGACGCGCTCTCAAATTTTAGAAGTTCAATTTCGGCTTCGAGTTCTACTAGACGCTTATAGCTCACTCATACAGACACAAAAACTGATAAGCGCTGCGGTAATACCGCACTATAAACGATTTTGATACTTGTATAAAAATATTACAATATTTACTTATTATTTATGTTCTACTTTTTGTTGTATTTGATGCAATAGTACCAAAATAAATTATAGTTTCTGAAGGTCACTCAAAAACAGTATAACTAAACGTAAATATGTATACGTAATAGACAGATACATCGAATTTGTCTTCAAATATTTAGCCCCTTTGTGCCCGATCAAGGCTTAATTTCTCAACATTTTCATGAAGAATAGTATTGTGGTAACTGGATCATAGTTTAGGTAATAGCTAGAAACATCAAGTTGTACCTAGATGTTTAGTCTCCTAGTGTAGGAGCACGGTTTCAATTTTTTAAAGTTTGGTGAAAACAGTATATATGATAATCTTAGTATAGTACTAATAGTTAGAAACATTGAGTTTGCACACAAAGGCCTAGTGTCAGCCAAATGTTTCATATCTTAGGACCAGATGAGAGCTATTTCGTGATATTTTTTTTAAATATTAATAATAGCTATACCTACACATGAAGTTTGCGCTCTGAAGTTGAGTCTTGTCGTATCAGCTAAGAGTATAATTTCTCATAGACCAAGTGAGTAGCTGAATTATGATAACATAATTTTGGTACTGATAATCACTAGAAACCTAAACTTTGCGATCAGTGTTCTAGTCTCATAGAGTCAGATCAACGTTTCATTTTATGGATCAGATGAGTAGCTGTATCATGAGAATTGAACTGTAGTATTCAAAGTAGCTACAAACATCAGGTTTGGGTTCAGATGTTTAGTCTCACTCTATCTGATAAAAGTTTCATTTCTCATGCGTTTTTTTTTTCTCGAACTGACTACGCTATTGACCTAGCAAGGTCTTAACAGCTTCACCGGACTACCAATTTCTCATGCGTAGATGCGCTAGCTGCGTAAGTGTATCTTTGTCGTGATATCAACATTTTTGTATAGTATAGAGTGACTAGAAATATAGAGTTTATGCTGAAGAGTATCATAGTGTCTTATTAATGTTTAATTCCTCATGGGCTAGACAAGTGGCTATATCGTGATAACTGAATTCTAGTACATATATATATTAGCTACAAATATGAGTATGTGCTCAGAGATTTAGATAGGAGAATTTTTAACTTAGCGTTTGCTTTTATATCAAAAATAATTCTGTGAAAAACATACTACAAAACACCTGAATTGTAAGTTGTAATACTGATAGTACAACGGGCAGCATATGACGGCCTTTGTGTAAAATGAACCCTAATTCCACCGACAAACTTTGCATCTCTAGCTTAGATACACTTTTCACCAAATGATTCGTTTCATTATAAACAAGACTTGAGAGAACATATTCTCATAAAGAATAAGCGTTATATTTGATTCTTTTGAAAGATTACATTTGTTTGTAAATTCTGCAGCGTGTTTATGATATTATTATATATTTTCTGAATAGATAATAAAAATTAATAAAGAGAATGCGAAAACGACATATATATTTCTACCCATAAAAGAGCTCCCTACACGTTTCTAAGAGTCCATTATGAGGCCATTTTGTTATTACCTAACGAAAGGAGTACAAACGAGACATCTGTCTCTATCCATCAATGACTTCCATAACAGTTTTTGAAGTGGGTCGTCATCAGATCATTTTGTTCAGTCCTGTGGTAAGCTCTCGTCACTACTAACAAGAGGACTACAAAGACGACATATGTATTTTTACCCGACAAGAAGTTCCATAACAGTACCTCAAAACATAAAATATAAAAATAACTAACGTAAAAAAATCAAATTTAGAATTTTTGTTTCAACCTAATCACAGTGTCTCTTACTACTAGAAAAGTAAACGACTATAAAAAGTGGGTTAGTATTTCGAAATGATCAAAACGTTTTGTGAAGTGTATACGTATTTCTACAGTGATTTATTTTTTACCAGTCGAGTGCAAAACGACGTACACGTCCTTACCGTATGGCGCCGGAGCGCGGTCTGTGGCATAGATAAGATACTATATACTAAGAGTCTATGGCGCGGTCTAACAGGAAGTGAATCCTTCTTTCATACTTTTGTGTCAATCGAAACTAAATAAAGAAATAAATTGAACCTTATTCCATAGGAGTTAAAGTCTACATAATTAACATAAAATGGTGAAATTTTGTTCACAACTAAATAATTTTTTTCTCAGATGTAGTATACATAACTTGGATTTTATTTCTTGTTATTTAAACTTGATTATATGTATCATAATCAGGTATTTTTTTAAATTAAGAAAATCGTAAAATTACTGAGATTTTGATACCGAACATCAGGCTGTTTTGCGAGAGGAGACTACGGAGAATTGATTATTATAAATGAAAACTCATTTGTTTTAAAAAACAATCATCTGTACAACATTGTTAAAGGTTCAATGTATCTGTACTTAGTCATTATGTTTATCAAAGTTGAGTAGTTTTGTTGTAATTCTTGCCGAAAAACAGTGAAAATGGACCTTTTTTGAGAGCGCGTCCTTAAGTGAAATGAATGCACGGAGCATGAATTCTGAGATGCTACAAAAATTCCCTGGACAGTTCTAATAACGGAGCCACCATCTTATTGGAACATTGAAATAATCATACGACACTTGTAATATTATTGATTACTCGACAATGGCAGTAATAATCGGGAAGATTGAATGCCAAAAAAAATTTATCTGTTTACGTAAACGGTATTCGACTTCGACTATTATGACTATGAAGCCAGGGTTTGTGCGGTGGGATACTCTGAATCCTTGCATACCATTTGTTTTTTTCTGGCAATCTATATTTCTACCGTTATTTTAATTTTAGCAGTTAACGTCTAAAGAAAATCAGTAAAAACATTTTCATCAAGCTCTTTCATCAGAACAGAGTGCTTTTAGCTTTATAAAAATGAAACTATTGCACAGGTGAAATATTACACTCTTCACTGTAAAATTCAACCTTCATTTAAATCGAATATAACAGAGAGATTGGTCTATAAGAGTAGTATACATTTTCTGCTTTTAAAATTTTAATAACACGTCGTGTTTTCCTTGTATTTGTTATCCTTTCAGGTTGCAATAATAAGTTGTATGTTCTTAAAAATACATTTTGAACATTAGGATGTTTTGGATGAAGATTTTGAATTACTCTATAAGAAGTGTAACCAAGTGTTGTATTATTTATGCATCTTAGTTATTTTAAATTCTTACTTTGTAAAAGTTTCTGAGAGAAGACAATGCTGCTGATAGAATTGAGCAAGGTTTTTGACCTTATTATGTCCATTTCATTTTCAGGTAAATATAAAAAGCAAAATATCTAAAAGGGAAGGGGAACTCATTATACTTAGGAAGATTTTACATGCAAATCTTTCGTTGCTTTGAATATAATTCTAAATCATGCTAATAAGTCTAACAACACGATAATATCAAACTAGTTTTCTATTTTACACTAAGTAATTTCTTCTTTACAGAGTTAACCTTTTTGTACTCTATCATTTGTCAATAGTGCACTCCTTATTCCACCAAGGTTTTGGCTCATTTTATGTACACTTTTTTTTGTAATATTTAAAATACATGCCAAATTAAGGTTATTATTGATGTGAGACATCTACAGGCGCGAGTAAACCTGATTGTTGGCGTGGTGATGTGTGTGAGACATAGCGACGCGATAACATGTGCAAGCGACTGTGTAAAATCTTTCTTGCCACATTGAACTCGCATATATATATATAGTGTATACAGTGTTGTACACCACGTTACACGTGTTTCACATCTGCCAGGAGTCCCGTGACGGCTTAGTTTTTTTTATCTTAGTATGTTTAAAGACTATAGGCTTAAATTGATAAATGCTGTTTCAAAGAAAATTACTTGAACATTAGTAAATAAAGAGCTCAAAGGGAGCACCTACTTTACACTTAAGTATAGAAGTTTGAGTGTTAATGGTTAATAATGGTTTGAAAGTGCTATCTACCTATTGGGTCATCTTGCACTTTCCGGTCACATGGAGCCGTTAATCTAGGTCTAAAACAGGACATACTTATAGCTGATTAGAGGACTCCACAATGAATGGGGTTCTAGTAATTAAAATGTAAGGTTCAGACTCATCTATTAATTAAGTAAACAACTTCATCTCTAGTCTCAAAAGTAAAGCAAAAAAAAAAAAAAAAAAAAAAAAAAAAATAACGCTTGTAATATTTATAAATGTACTAATTCAGTCCACATACTTGTCAATCTAAATGCCGTGACGACTCGTTGTCTTTTTCACTATTTAAAAGTTCCATGTTTGGAAAACTTTAAAGGTAATGTACTACAGAAAAAAAAATTGTAGTTACATAATAAAAAATACTTAAACAATGAAAAGGAGAAAACGTTTTAAATGCACTTTAAAAGCAGGCGCTTCCTTTGACTTCCCGCTAAAAAGTCTATGGAAACAAGCCGATGAGGTAAGGTGTTGCAAGTATTAAAAAAAAAATAAGAAATTACAAATTAAAACTATGTTTTATTTATTTATCATTTTGATTGATATTTAAAAAGAAAATAATCTTTTTATTATATATTGTTGTTTTTTTTTATTTTTGACGTGATCGCCTTGTCTGTAGAAGGAAAACGATGTAAAAATATTCAGTTGGCAATATAAGTTGATTGTAGTTAGTTCATGCCATTCAACGTTCGGTGTTAAAACAATTTTGATGTGACAGAATTCAGAAAAAATAATTAATACAATTTTTTTATGACATAATGGTAAGTTTTTACAGTTTACAATGATCATAGCCATAACGTTAATATTCAATGTAATTATGTTGTTATTATACTTTTTAATTCTTTAATTGATGAAGTTCTGTAGTATCTATATGAAATTAAAAAAAAAAAAAAAAAAAAAAAAAACAGAAATATAGCCATTTTAAAAACAGAGGACATGATTCTTTCTTATTTCTTTGCCAGTGGGTGTTTACTATATTTCTTGTCTTTGGAGTAATCTTGAGCACATGTATGAATACTACAATGCAGGTAAATACACATAGATATATAATTAATTATCTAATTTGAAATGCTTTTTACATTCCTGTATCATTTAGTAAATAAAAAGGTTTTCCCCTTTATATAATTATCCACGATAAATAACTAGGTTACAGCCACGGCTTGGTTTGCATTATATTACAATACACAATTTAATAACAATAAAATGATTCTTAGCATCCTATCTAGGAAAAAATGTAGTACAGTTCCAATGTACGTACACATGTATTAAATACACATTTAATTTAACCCGGAAATGATATGGCGTGAGTGATTTTGCCTTTTTTTCTAATAATGAGATCGTGATAATTCTTAGGATAAATGGACCCGGAAAGTCGGCTCTTATCGAGATGTAGAGATTATTCACATAAGAATCATATAACCCTAAAATTCAGCCCCATAACACTTCCTAGTAGTAAATAATTTAATAGTTAACACCTACTAGGTTTAACCCAAACGCTTATAAGTTTTTTTTAAGACTTACTAGCTTTTACTCGCAGCTTTGCTTGTATTAATTTAGATTTAGCGATGGCGGTGTTTCCAATACACTACGCATTACAAACCTTCAAGAAACGAGCTTACACCTATTTAAAAGGCCGGCAACGTACTTGCTTCCCCTGGTCTTACTGGTAGGGACGGCGGTGATCACTTATCATCAGGTGACCCACCGGTTCGTTTGCCTCGTATGGTATAAAAAAATTGAACTACATTTCAGGAATAGGGTTTTTTGCTGCACGAAAAGTAATCTATGCCAGTTTCTCTACTTTAACTGAAAACTTCCTTTGTTGAATACGTAATAAACAAAATATGGACAAACTCACATTCGCATTTATTTAGTTGGAAACTTAAAATAATTTGGATCATAATTATAGTTGACTGTAAACATTTATTTGTTTATACGAGGATGATCACGAATATTAATACGGAACTACTAAAATTCTTATAATTCATAGGCTTCTTTATTACTACTAATTTTCATATTGTAAAAAACGTGAGTGTACTCGCCAGTAATCGGTAATATGTTCTAACTAGCGGACCCGGCGGACGTTGTTCTGCTCAGGTAATAAAAAAATCCTAGAGTCAGATCGCAGCGCCACCTATCACGTCCAATTATGAATCCAACCCATACTTGAATCCACCTGAATTTGATCAAAAAATTCCATCAGAATCTGTCCAACCGTTTGGGAAGAGCTCAGTTACATACACACGTATAAAAGAATTATATTGTGTACTAGCGTCTGCCCGCGACTTCGTTCGCGTGGACATAGTTAATTTGGGCTAACTAATATGCAGCGCAAGTTCTCAAGAGGAAACGATTTTTAAACATTAATTAAACATTCTTCATTGTTGCTCTGCTCCTATTGGTCTTAGCGTGATGATATATAGCCTATAACCATTCCCGATGAATGCTATATTACATTGAATTATTCAAATCGGACCAGTAGTTCCTGAGATTACCCCCTACAACGCCACAACATCACAACGTCACAAACTCACAAACTACATTATATATATAATGTATGAGACAACTTTTAGGGTGTCAATATACAAGTATTTACAGACTTACAGCTGGGTATCTCGAATTCCGAGATTCTTACCTAATTTAAGCTTAAATGACTGGACTATTGATGTAAAACGTCTATAGCGGTGCTTCTGGCCGACTGTTGACATGGCAATGCGTCGCGACGATTTATGATTTTTAATTTTTGTATTTGATTAATATAAATGTGTACTAGATCATATTCTTCTTTAGAAAAATCGTAAATATATATTTTTGACAATGCTATATTTATTTCCTGTTATAAAATATCCTTTTATCCATATAACTGTACAAAATAATTTTCATGTGTCAGACATCCCGCGAAAGTTTTTTTTTCTCTAAATGAAAGGTGCGTTTTCTGTGCCGTACTATGTAATAAGACTCCATTATGATTTTTGTTGAATAGTTAAAATGTGAAAGCATGACAAACAAACAAACACTATCGTATTTTTAATATTAGTTGGGATTAATAATATTGAGAGGTTCAGGGAAGCTGAACATTTAGGATTGTATATTTTTTGTCTGTGATTTATACAAAAATGTCTGAGAAAATAAAAAAAACCGTCTAGAATCACGACATCGACGCCACTCACCAGGCTATACTAAGAACTAAGCTAAGAAGAATTCTATCAGTTTTTTGCGTGATCTTATGCTGTCGTGTAGTGTCTTTTATATTGTATATATAATTATGTGTTATTAGACTCTGCGATGTTATTACAAAAAAGTTAAATACTTGGTTTAACACAGGTTTCGTACGAAATGCACCGCGCTCGACCGAAGCAAGATCGCGTTATCCTTTTTTCGCAAGTGTAACCTAACCTAACCAAAGCGAGACAAAAGAGCAAGACGGCGAACATTCACCGAGAGATCTTTTTAAAACAAGCGTTCAAAATGTGTTTAACTTTTTTGTAATAACACCGTAAATTTTGTAATATTTATTCCAATTTATGTAATATAGTTCAGTTATTGTGCATAAGTGAAGAGGATTGAAAATAGTACGAAGCATGAATTCTGAGATGGCACAAAAACTCCGTGAAAAGTTTTAACAAAAGAGCCAACAAAACTGCTTCTTGTAAAAGAAGCTTTTAATATCATCACATACTCGAATAAGGCAGGAATAATCGAGAAGATTGGTTGCCATAATAAAACTGAAAAAAAAACATTCAGGTAACACCATAATTCCAAAAAATAGATCATCAAAATCGGCCAAGCCCTTTAGCAGAATAAAAATTACGATCACACACACCGGAATTTTGAGTTTTGTAGGAAGTAAACTTCTGTATTACTGAACTGATTCTGAGCATTATTTCATTATTAGGAAGGTCTCTAAGTGTTAACCAGGCTTTTATTTATTTTTATTAGTTGTAATTTAGTAGTGAACGCATACCAAGTTTCAGGCGAATGTTAGTCTTTAAAAATATGCGTCAAATTACAGGAGAATCCTATCGTAACAGTAAAACAAGGGAAATTGAGGGGTTCAATTCTAAAACTCTTAGATGGATCTTCGTATTATAGCTTCAAAGGAATCCCTTATGCACAGCCACCCGTTGGAGAGCTGCGATTTCGGGTAAGAGTATTCCATCCATCCATTATATACATTAGTCGACTAATTAATTTATCGCGTAGAAATTTGAACGGTTTGCAATATTTAGTATAAACAATGCGAGAATAATTTGAGCCTTACAGACAGATAAGGAATACTGCTTTTAATATAATAAAAAATAAAAAAAGATATGTGTAGTCATATGAAACCACGATGTAAGTGAAGATCGTAACCAACTAACTGAAAATTTTCATAAATTTATTTATTTAGGGTATTAAAATCGCAGTTTTAATGTTAATTTAGTAATTGGAAAATGGGTATGATGTGACATCAATAGTAGAGAAGATATTCAACTATACATTTTAATCAGTGTATCAGAGTATGGAATACATAATAAATACAATCATTCGGATGATACACATATCGCGGCTTTGACTGCTTTCTCGAGCAAATTAAAGTAAAGTATCAAATATTGGATATTAGTACAAGCGTTTACGACTTGAATTAATAAAAATTAATTGATTAACGGCGTTCCTTAGATTCAAGTTCTAACTTTATTGTGGAAGTATATTTATCTATTTCTTATACAAATCCATTTACGATGTATATTTAACAAAGACACCGAATGACTCATATAAGGCGAATAAATATGCTTTGTATCTCACAGTCGCTAATGTAAACGCGTAAAAATTATAGACGCTTTAGGTTTTTGGGTTATGTCAATTTAAAAGTAATCGAGAAGACGTTATTTACTGGCTATAATGAACTGGGACACGTCTTTATGACAAACTCAATTGTAAGATTCATTTTTATTTAAAATGTTTTGATATGCTAAGATGATGATAATACGACTGCAAGTTGAATTATAATAACACAGTAAAATAGCAAATCTATTTTCCAGGCACCATTACCCCCTAAACCTTGGAATGGTGTACGCGATGCTGTCAATCATGGATCAGTTTGCCCACAATATGAAGTAAGCGCTGGTATTCTTATTGAAGGGAGCGAAGATTGTTTATTTTTAAATATCTATAGTAAATCTTTAAGAGAAGATGCAAAGATACCAGTCATGGTGTACATCTACGGAGGAGCTTTCATGTCAGGGTCTGGAGACGCGAGTTCATACGGACCAGAATTTTTGTTACAACATGCTGTAATCCTTGTCACAATGAACTACAGACTCGAGGTCTTAGGTTTCCTGTGTTTAGGCAATCCAGAAGTACCTGGTAATGCTGGTATGAAAGATCAAGTAGCAGCTTTACGTTGGGTAAAAGAGAATATAGCTAAATTTGGTGGTGATCCTGACAACATAACGATATTTGGAGAAAGTGCTGGATCTCACGCGGTGACCTATCATATACTCTCTCCGATGTCGAAAGGCTTATTTAATAAAGCGATAGGACAAAGCGGGGTTTGCATCCAAGATTGGGGAGTAACTACTGGAGCTGTGGACAGAGCATTTAGAGTAGGTAGACTTTTGGGTAAAGAGACCAATGATGTTAATGCATTGCTGTCCTTTTTGAGAACTGTACCAGCTATAAAATTAGCACAAATGACTTTGTTAATTAAAACGGAGGAAGACAAATATGTTGGCCTACCCAAGTATTTCTTTCCTGTAGTTGAAAATAAATTTAACGATGTCGAAGCCTTTTTGACTGAGGAGACTTTGGATATTTTGTTATCAAGGAAAGTAAACAAAGTTCCTTTTTTGGTCGGTTACAATTCAGCAGAAGGTCTGCTTATGCTCCAGGATCAATTGAATAAAACTGATATCACAAATTCCCAACCATCACTACTTGTGCCAAATGAAATCGCTCAGAGTTTATCAAAAGATAAATTAAAGGAATTCAGTGAAAAAATAAAGAGATATTATGTTGGTGAAAAGGATTTATCTAACGAAACAGCACAAGCAATTGTTAATATGCAAACAGATATTAATTTTGCATATAACACTCATAGATTTTTAAAATTCTACAGCGCACTAAATGTGCCTTTGTACATGTTTAGATTTGACTACGTAACGGCTCTGAATGTAGTCAAGAATATTATTGGATTTAAAGAAATTCCTGGAGCGTGTCATGCTGATGATCTGTTCTATGTATTTTATAATGAATTGAATAGAGATGCTTATAATAGTGATGAGAAAATAAGGCAGATCGTGTTTAATTTGACAAAAATGTGGACTGATTTTGCAAAAACTGGGTGAGTTTTATACTTGTTAAGTTAATTTCATGGTCGATTATTAATTATAATGTTAAACAGCTTAGTAAATCATAAATAAACTAGACTAGACTCTTGTCTGGTTTTATGAGTTAATAGCTGGCTTGACACTTATTATACTTTTCATATTTTACGTTTTATAATGGTTTATTGTATCTAATTTTATATTAAACCCCCGAAAGATATCAGCGTTATTAATTTTAAATGAAAATACTGAAAAAGATTCCGAAAATGCAGCCGGCGAAAATAGTCTAAACTAATGTCACTAGAAAAATTCTGAAACTAAAAGATCCTATCAGCCTTCGTAATTTTAATAATCATAAACATATAAAGGTACGACAAAATAATCCAAAGGAGGGTTGATGAAAGGCAGGCGACGGATCACAAAAATTAAGCCATATCATAACATCACAACATGACAAACATGTTGTATTGACCCTACTAAGGTGGGATAAGGGTAAGAAGAAGAACAAGAAACATA
>JACEII010000026.1:4956438-5005643 GCA_014332785.1 Antheraea mylitta | reverse complement strand
GTACCGACCCTACTAAGGTGGGATAAGGGTAAGAAGAAGAACAAGAAGCTGTCTTGACAGAATATATACCTAAATATTCTTTCAATCATTTTATCTAACGGTGAAACTGAATGAAATTCCGTTCAATAGTTTCTGAGTTTATCGCAAACAAACAGACAGATGTGTTAGAGGATTTTGTTTTGTAATATATAATGATGATATCCTCGGAGTTTTCGTTACCTTATTCTCTTCGGATTCTGAAATTTGGATTAATATATCAATTAAAATCATAGTTGAAACGTATTCGAATTATTTTGCCCTATTATTTTAGAATGATGATTTTATAAAGTTTTGTATCTTTATTATCTGTCTTGAAAATCATAAATATTTTTGATAATTTCTGTAAATTGCATGTGAGGTTTTATTATTACAAATATTATGATGAAAACGTAATTTAACTATTTCCCATTTGTAGATTATGAGCATCCTTACATATTATAAAACATAATTCTCTGCTCCGTCTGTCAGTCTGTTCACTATTAACTCAAAAACTACCGAAAGGATTTTCATGCGGTTTTGACCAATGAATAAAGTAATTAATCAGGTGGGTTCAGGTGTATAATTTGTCAAGATTTTGTTTATTACTAGGGTGGGATAACATCTGCCGAGTTCGCTAGTTTTTAATAAAATCTGTATATATATATATAAGCAAAGTTTATTTTATTTGTCCAAGGTAAACTCGAAAACTACTGGACCGATCAGCATGAAACCACAACCATTCGACGCGGAATTAATCGTAGATGGTTAGGCTACATATTTTTCAAATTCTATGAGCCCTTTGCCATGTTTTCTCAATTTGTTTGTTTATTAATTTATCTCCTCCCATAAAACAAAAGACAGGCATTTATCCTTGGTTCATTTGTTTTCTAGCTCATAATGTAAATGCCATTATAGTGTCATTCGCCCGAGGAAGCGGGCGGGAACGGCTAGTACTAAATAAAACAAGGTTGATATTTTTAGTTTATAGAAATCTTATACCTTTAAACGTGCAATTCTTGTATATATTCAGGATCTCAGAAACGTTGTCATCTATTTCCGTGAAAATTAGTATGTAGGTAGTTTCGAGGATGATAAATCGATCTTGCTAGATTTTATTCATAGAAACTTTTTTAACTGAGTTTTCAGGCAATGAAAAAATATAGCTAGAATGTAAAGGTAAATGTCGCCGCTGTCAAAACAAAAATAGCTCAGATGGAAATCGGTTTCTTCGAAAATCCGTGCAACTCCAGTTCGAATCCGAGTGACAGCAGAAGAGATTTTTTTTTTTTTTTTAATTAAATTTATAAGGCAAACCTAATAGTTTGTGTTAATTTAAAAATGTTTTTTAAAGAACCGAGCCAGTCTCGATCGCCCAGGTACTATAGTTAATCTCTGTAGAAGTATATTATAAAAGCTCTAATCAGTTTTAATTTTCAGAAATCCGACACCAACCAGCGCAGGTTTGAAATGGAAACAATTTAATACAATAACAAGGGATTACATGGTTTTGAACGAAAACTTACGCCTCGAGCGTTACGCTGAAAAAGATCGAATCGAGTTTTGGGATAGTCTGTACTGCGAAGCTGGTGTGCCTTGTATGAAAAATCATTGAGCTGAACTTAACTTATTTCTGCCAGATAATGTAAAAATGTATACCCAAATCAAATTATTTTTATAAATAAATAATATCTTAGTTGGTTACAAAATATGTGTATACAATTTTTTTACATCAAAGTTTTTTCTCTTTTTCTTCTTTAACGATGATTTTAATAACAAAGTAATTTTAAAGGTACAGCGTTATAGATAGACGTAAAGTTATTTATTGATGAGTTCTTTTTTTTTATTGTAGCACGGCAAAATGACTGCACTATGTCTGATGGTAAGCACAATGCAATCCAAAAATAATAGTGACCACCGATTGACACACTATCCATCGCCGGTCGCCACTATCATGCCGGCCTGCAAAAAGCTGGATAAGCACAGGCTGATCCCGAAACGCGACCCGCAGAAGCGAATCACTATTACGGACTTTTTCGCCATATACATGGTGGTTGCGACCCAGTCAGGCTGTAAAACCCTACCACCCCGCTTTCGCCATTGCCTCGTTCGTTATTCAGCAGGGTGCACCACGTACAGGTGAGGTTGACTTGGGTGTCTCAAGTCTTATGGTGTTATTTGACACCCCTTACACCCCAAAAGTTTAGTTTAGCTTAGTTTAGAATAAGCAATAATATTTATAGTCTATGTTAAATATAATTTGCATTAAAAACAAACAAACAAAGGTTTAGTATAAGTAAACAGATATGGTAACAGTAAATTCACTAAATAATGTTACATATACAGTTGGTAGTCCGGTGAAGCTGTTAAAACCTTGATGGGTATTGAGCGTAGACATTTTGAAAAAAAAAAAAAGTTACATATACAGTTATAGATGATTAATGAAATCATACAAAATTATAATTTATTATTTTGCATTATTATAAAAACTCAGTTACAAACCGCGATGTTTCTGCCCTGCTTCTGGATCACAGTACTTTTAAAGTTATTGGCATCTCTCCACTTCTCTAGTGAAAAGCAAAGAGATTTTGTACAGAATAATCATATTTAATCTTAAAAACAGCAATATGTAGAGAGAAGATTTTATTTCATTCGTTATGACTAATACATAACTCTATTTATTTTAAAAAATGACTACTCACGTATTAAAGCCACTGAAATGCTTTTACTGACCGCCTGAGACGGGCAAATTGAAAAAAATAAATCGACTGAAATAAAAAGATCGTGTTTTGTATAAAGGCAACTTGATGATTTTTAGTTTAAAACAAAACAGTTTGTGAAACAACAACAGACTTGTGAAAATAGATAACGTGAGCCGGCCGCTGCAGCGGCATACGTAAGTACCTAAATCTTTTCGGTATGAAAAATACCCTATGTGCTCTTCTGTACCCCTGATAAAAGGTATACAAAATTTTATGAAGATCGGTTGTATAGTTAAGGCGTCAAAGAGTAACAAACAACCACACTTTTTCATTTGTATTATAGTTAGTATGGATTTGGGATAGTTGAGAAAACTGAAACAGTCGCTCGGTTTCTCAACTGATAATTCTTTAATCGGCTCTATTGTTATAAATTACAATAAAATATTTGTATGAAGTAGGATACAAACAAGTTTTTCTTGATAAGGAAACTGTGTCTTCCACGTATTACTGACAAAGGAATTACCGACGCAAACTGATTCATCTATGTTTATATACTTTGTAGATTGTCACTTCTGGCAACAATAATATTTTAAACAAGGTTTTCCTTATGACTTGTTCATTCAACCACAGACTATTAGTCGTACAGGTACGTCCAACGTATGCAGTGTAGAGGTAAGGAGAACTGTCTCATGAAAAAGTGTCCGTCAAATTATCGTTGGCACTACAGTAGCAACAGGGTTCATAATTGTTCAATTATTGAAACAGGTTTTATAAAAGTAAACACTCAATCACCAAACGTATTATTAAAAAGTTCACAAAAATTTATACACCACGTTTTCTGACAGTAATTATTTTAGGTTATATTTACAAGATTATTTCGAACTATCCATAATCTTTTGCCTATGCTAGAGCCATTTTGAAGGTTTTTAGAACTACATATTGTTTAGTGCTTGAAGCTGGACACAACATCATATCCTCCATATGAGATAGTTCTCCTTACCTCCATCCTCTATAGTTCAATGAAAGAAATATACCAACTTGGAAACAAAACCAAAGATACGGATTTACTCATAACAATAACTCTTTGATTAATTTAATTTATAAATTACATAATTAAAGCAATCAGCTATTAAACACAATCATAGTATTTTATTACAATGTAAGCCTTTCGTTATCTACTTCAATCTACCACTTCATGTACTGTTAATAGGTATCTAAAATATATTATACAAGAAACCGCCAATATAAAACAATACAAGCTGAACGCAAGTTTATAATTAATACTTAAAAATTACTCTATGATAAAATGAATAGCATCTATTAGACAATGCATTACAGGTCATTACACATTTTAAATGATAACAACCTAAACAGTACGCATGCAATACTATGAATTATCATAATGCCATGACGCGGTAAAGCGTAACGCAATTCAACCTCTTTGCTCAAAACAAACAACAATATAAAAAGCAAGACTTGACATTACCTGTCATTAGTGTTAGTTACTTTTTGAAACAAATAAATTCCATTGCGCAACCGAAACTTCATAAACAAAGAAATTAAAAAATTTAATCATGACTCAATTCTGTCATTATACTACGCAGTACAATCATCGACCACTAGATAGCGCTGCCAGTTTGATATACTGCGAGGGAAATGCTTTTGCGCGCCAATTTTAAACGTATATCTATGGTTAGTCCGTGCAAAATACACTACAATATTATTGATCATTTCGCATATTATACCTGAATTGATCAATAAAAATATTTTTCTATTAAAAAACACCCTTTTAGTCACTGTGTTGTAAAATAGTCAGGGTTTATTTCATACGTGAGATATGAAATCAAAAATTCACCAATAGAAATACTTGATTCAGTCTACCTGTATGCTTATCAGGCAACCCACTTCACCCACCTTCAGTGTAAATAAGGATTAGGTCGATTATCAATTTTATTATAGGCTAAAATTATTTTTATTACGTCGACGACGGTAACTTTTGTAGAAAAAAAAACCGAACAATTGTGCAAATATTGTGCGATTTTATATTTGCTTATTTGTTTTACTGTTATGATTTAATTTTTTGTATTTGTAGTGTTGTACGATAGTGCACGTGCGTTTTTTAATCGCAAATTTTTCGCGGTATTTAGACCGATGCGCGTCGATGATCGTAGTTGTGCGAACTTTGCTTCTCATCGTAGCTTATGTGTAATGTATTGGAATCATTATTTGTTTATATATAACATTTGACACTGTGAATAAACTATTAAATTTAAATCTGGTCACGTAATGTTTAGTTTCATTAGTAATATATTTTTGTACTAAAAAATTTGGGACATTTTTTATAAGGATATGCATGCACAGATATGTTATTTACGCGTAAAAGTAATGTAAATTATTTTTAATACGATACGTATAGGACATTGTAAGAAACTAAAGAAACTCCTTCAAGATTTAGGAGTATTATTAGATTGTATTGTATAAACTTGTATTTTAATAATAATAATAATCTTATTACAAAAACCAGTAGGATATTATTAGATTTGGTTATTCAAAATACGAAATCATTTCGGAATTAAGATTTTTGTATATAAAATAATACTTTACTAAAAATTACCTTACACTGCTGCACGGTAGAATGGTATTTACACTTTGCAATACATACGTTGCATATAGAACGAGCTCTAAAACGATTTTCTAAGTACTTACCTCAGTATTTAGATATCAAAAAGAGACTTCAGGTATACAGTAATTCATAAGTAAAATTAAAATCTAAACATTTCAAGTTTCAACAGTTCTCTAGTTTTGAACATGTTTGCATTCAGGGTTCCTTACAAATATGCTTATCATTCTATTAGCCTTTTCATTGTTCCTTTTAGAATATCCATAAAAAACTTCCGGTTGCCAGATTATATAAGTCACACAGAACATACGAAATCGAAACATATTTAACACAAAAAGTATTAAAATTATACATTACATCAGACAATTTTTATTTACGTTAAAATGTCCTCATTTTTAAATACTTACCTTTCACAATATGCAGGCTGTTTTTACTTCTGAAATTCTACATCGTAAGCAAAGATTTTAAGCACAAGATAACATCGTTTTATATAAAATAACCTGATGTAATAATTAATTAATGTAATACATAAGTAAAAGATAAGCAAAATTAATTATTTCTACGCAAAAGTAAACAGGGATTTGTTAAAAAAAAAATCAGTTTTTTCTTTTCGAAATGACTTCGCTATTGACCCAACAAGGTTTTAACAGCTTCGCAGGACTACAAAAAAAAATCAGTCATGCCTTAAGTTTATAGCATTATTTAGTTTTCTCATTTGAAATTACAATTATAGTAAGCACCTAATTATATTTTCGTCATATATGTACGTACCCTTTTTCCATTGGTAAAGTATATATTTAGCTAATGTGATATTTGTGATTGCTAATTTATTTTATTTTAATCGTTTAAATTAAACCTTATTTCTAAGTCGAATTTCATATTGAGAAGGTCAAGTCATTGTGAAATAGTTTTTATTTTACTATAAAAGCTTCTTACACCTTTAACACTAAAATAATAACTTATTGTACACATTTATATATTTTATAGGAAATCTGTCTAAAAATATGTTAAGCGTTGAAGTCTGCATCATAACTTGATTAGATTCTTATTTTTTTTTAAATAATTAGCGCTCATGTTATTCATATCAAAGTTTTCGGTATACGGTCATAACGTAAGCAGAATGGAAAATATTATATGTGTTATTTTACAAAATAGACAAATTAAAAATGATATATACAAAAAGTCATAGAATAGTCGATATTTATTTCATATAAGACCAAAATAAAGCGTTCAAAACGGTAGTATTGCAAAAATTAATATACGACTTATCGGTTTCAAACATCTGTGTTGTGTGAAATTTTCTCACGCATTTTATCTATATAACATTCGTAATATTCTAATTATCGTACAATTTTAATGTCATATGTAGTGTTTATACACCGATTCAGTGTGTGTTCCTCGCTTATATTAAATTTGTTTTGTGTAATATTTTTGTAATAAAGTGACAGATTTCGTGTTCTATCGAAAACAAACGTCATGATAACTTTACTGATTATTCTGCCGATATGCATTATTGGTTATGCATTATTTTTATTTACAAATATGACGAAACCAAAGTTACTGTTCAGAACGTAAAATATTGCAGGTTGGATTGATATTATTGTTATTTTCTACTTGTATATTATTTACAAAGAAGTGTAGGCATTAATTAGTAGTCAAAAACAATACTATAAAAATACTACATAACTTTTTGCAATTCTTCACGAATAATAAAACACCTGATCACATCTGCATTATGATCACAAGAATATTTATGAATGTTAATGTTAGAAGAATTTGATGAAATCTATTTTATTTTGATTTAGTATTATTCCATAATTATTAATTTTGTATTTTTAATATTTTATATAATATTTATCATAGTACAAAAATGGTTTTCTACAGTTTCTTTAGTTACCTATATCCTCGCAAACAAGGATAATCAAAATGTCGTCATGCATTAAAGGAAATTTATTCGCACTGACAATAATAAATATTGAACAAACTCACTACTATAGAGAAAATGACTTGCACAGTTACTCTGTGCTATTATGCTATACAATAAATTATTGATAATTTAATGTATGTCCACAAAAACTTAGAGAATCTAGATTTTGTAAAAGATATACATGATCTAAATACTAAAAACTGAAATAAACTGGTTGCCCCATGTTTCAGACTCAGTAAAACCAGCAATAGTATTTTGAGTAATAGTATTAGGTTATACAATATAGTCCCAAAGCACATTAAAAAATTGTCAGACTGTAAGTTTAAGCGCTATGTCAAGATGGCTTTGGTGTCAAAATGCTATTATAGAGCAGATCAATTTATGGACGATGATGATTTTTGGAATTCACTTATCTTTGTGCATCTACTAAAACGATTTTAAAGTGTAATGTATTGTAAATATACATCGTGACTGTTTAAACATTTACAAACATAACATATACAGTAAAAATATCAAAACAAATACTAATAAACAACAAAGAGAACCTAACTTAAAGTATAAGTCTCTCTCTCTAAGACTCTCAAAGTATAAGTACAAATTTAAATAAATCTAGGTTTAATGACCGGTGACAAAACCTACGAGTGGCGTCTCGAAATTCATAAATTTCTTTAATAAAACGAACAATAAACTCTTTTTTCATCAGATTTCAAAAAAATATCCATTATTAGATGGTGGGCTTCACTTCACTTCACTTTTACTACGCTCGACGGTTATTTACACTGTCCTTTAACATAGACGGGTAGAGGGTTGACTATAATCTTTGTTTTTTCTAGATAAATAGGTCAAATACTAAGCACCGGGTTTTTAGTTAATTAAGAACGAGTATTAAGGAACAAGTATCCTGTAAAAATATTGCTAATGAGTCACCTAGAATATGTAAAAAAAAAACTCCAATCGAGTTTCTTGCCAGTTCTTCTAACGACTCGGTTGTTTTCCGAACCAGTAGTTGTTTTGATCTCAATAAGCACCTTATTAGAGCCTAAACCAAATAAATTCTCTATTTTGGTTTTGA
Source organism: Antheraea mylitta (assembly GCA_014332785.1). Taxonomy (NCBI): domain Eukaryota; kingdom Metazoa; phylum Arthropoda; class Insecta; order Lepidoptera; family Saturniidae; genus Antheraea; species Antheraea mylitta. The sequence continues at coordinate 4,997,307 of JACEII010000026.1, read as the reverse complement.
TATTCTGTGATTGTGGTTCTTCTGTAGATTTCTCTCTTTTTCTTTTCGTGTTTACTTCAATGTCCAGGAACAAAACTGTTTTCGGCTGCTCTGTGACGTAGTTACATACCTAATGACAGCACAGATGGAAATATTTATGAGATTTCAATTGTGCTTGTTTTATTTATTACTATACGAGTATGTTCTGATTGTCTAAAGAAAATTCCAAAATTTCATGATTAATAAAGTAATTTAATAATTTATAAAGGTTAAGTTATTATAAGTTAAAAAGATCGAGTTTTAATTTTTTTTCTCCATATAAAAATATCAAAACACTCATAGAACTTCCCCTAGAAGGACCGTTTAGTTTTATAAAGACTTGCACCGTCATTATTTACAACCCTTTCATATAAGCCCTCGACAACAAAGCTTTTTAACATTTTAAAACTTCGACCCACAATGGTTGATGCATTGGGTCCTCGGCTTCCATCCAGGATTAAATGCATCGACTTTGTATAAATGTTTTTAATGTTTAAAAGATTAACGTCATGTTATTAGTTTTAAAGTGTAGGTAAATATTTTACTTAACCAGAGAGTTAAATTGTATTTATACGAAGGATTTGATACAATTTCGATGTAATATTTCGAATTATTTTGTGGAATATTATGTAATTTTGATTAGTAAATATATTAAATTACTTAATTAAATTTTGGTGTTCACATTATTTTTTAACGTCTAATCTTGGCTTTATGGTGGTTGTTTCACTGGTATATTGGAGTTGCGATGACATTGGATGAAATTACCAATTACTTTGTCCTAGTTACGAGCCAGTATTTTTTTTAAATGACACACCAGTCTGAAGGCGGTTGATCATCGCGAAAAAATCACCCCTATACCTATAACCACTCCATTGTATGTTAGAATAAATACCAAGAAGAATTGGTTTTCTCTCGTTTACAGTCCGGCAATATGTTGTAAACTTTTTATGTCAATTAAAATCCGTGCCTTTTTTATGGAACATTATGAATCAGTAACAGACATTGATACTTATATACTAAATTATATGTGATTAATAATAAAACAACAAATATCGCTCTACGATAAGTTACACCTAAGTTTCATTCCATTATTATAATCAATAAAGATATTATGCTATTGGATTCCAGATTAATAAAACGATGTCAGGAAATTCAGGAAATGTATAAACAATATGTTGTGTATTTCTTCATAAAGTTTTCTTAAGTTTATGTTGATCAAAGAAATTAAAATTGAACCTATAGATAACAATTCTTAATCTGATATGCTATAACAGGCAACTTATATTTGTCAGTTCATTTGTGTGCTTCAACTCGAAAAGTATTGAAACAAATTACATGATTCTGTATTTATACCACAGATGTATTATTTAGCCAGGTTTTAATATATAATTTATTATATTGGGCTATGTATGGGATAAGTTATTATGTCAATAGTAAGTAAAGTCGGTAAATTACCATGAATATGATTTTATATTCGAAGTACATCGACCGCTTTTTTGTACTTCACTAAGGCAAAGTCTCGGCCACATTGATCTATCTATATATATGTATATAGGTTTTTATGAAAAATGTTGCAGGCGTTGAAATCATTACACATTTAAAAACAAAATTCTCTGCCACGTTTGTCTGTCTGTTCGCGATAAACTCAAAAACTACTGAACAGATTTTTATGCGGTTTGTGTCACTAGTAGATAAAGTGATTCATTAGCAAGGTTTAAGTATATAATTAGTCAAGGTTTTTTATTATCAGGGCGGGACAACGTCCGCCGGGCCTGCTAGTAAGTAATAAAATACATTCCAATATTTTTCAGAAATTCGATTTCGAATTTTTGAATTCAATCGAATATGCATCGTTGCTAAAGTACTGCAATCACGATAAAACCCCAGAAAATCGTGAAGCATATCCTATAGTAACGCTTAGTTTTAATTTCATTAACATTGGTTAACTCTATCAAAAGTTATTTTAATTTTAATGGCGATGCGAAAAGTAGATAAGTTAATGGATTCAATACATTCAGATGATTTTATTAGTTACTGTTTTTTTACATTAGATTTCACGCAGACGGAGTCGCCGGCACAACTAGTTATGTGATTAAACGCAAAGTTAATGGATTCAATACATTCAGATGATTTTGTTAGTTACTGTTTTTTTACATTAGATTTCACGCAGACGGAGTCGCCGGCACAACTAGTTATGTGATTAAACGCAGCTATACTATAAATTGTATTAAAAAGTCTAATAATAAATTCGCATAAGTAGAAAAGTTATTGAAAGAAAATGCGAATGATTTGAAATCTCCAAATTTAATTTACAATTATTATTTTTTTAATAATATAGCTTTTTTCGGAATAAAAACGCTGTTGACCTGTAATAGTCTTCACAGCTTCACCGAACTATTGAGGCGAGCGCTAAAGGCACTCAGCCGATTTGGGATGTTTGGGGGACTAACTCAAGGGTGCACAGCACACCTCGGCTTGGGCTGTCGCCTGTTTTGTGCAAAAATCGCGACCTATCTGAGAAAACCTAAGCTAAGCTATCTAGATATACCTATATAAGTTATTGAAACATGCATGTGTACCATGCATGCGTGCCTCAACAACTCCTATATGTATTTTGTGTCGGAATAATATAGCTAATAATGTATTATGTTAGTACAAGTCTGGGATAAAGCAAATAATTATCGTAGTGTGATCCACGCAAAATTATGCTCGGTGGCGAGCGGAATGTTTTGGAGTCGGTTGGGGCGCGTGCGCCGGTCTAAAGGGTAACTCATTATAGTGATGTTCTATGTAACTATCGATATTGTTATCATAATACGATTTTCTTCTTATACAAACTCTACATATCTGACTGTGAGGAAAATCATTTTTCCCATCCACTGCATTACTGGGTCGGCACAGAGTCGGTTTTCCAAACACAATGCCACCCCAGCGTCTGGCCCAGAGTCAGACGCCTTCGGGCCCAGGCCTAATAAAGAGTCCCATCAGCCGAACAGGTGCAATGGGGATATGGGTGGGGGCAAAACGCCTTCTCCTTCCTACATTGTATATCGATAAAAAGTTTATCGTAATAGAACAACACTAATATCAACCCTTTACAGATTTCAATGCATTCATGAGCTCTCGAGCGTGCCGACTGCAAAGTAACTAAAAGACCGTTTGCACCCTACATTTTTTTATTTATTATTTTAAACGGCACAGCTATAATTTTGAGATTTTCTCAATACATTGGGGTAACACAACGACTCGTTGAGTTTGCGAGAACACCTGTCATGCAAAAATATAATCAACTTACATTATAATTAGGTTTTCTGAAGTTTGCCTCTTAAAACCTGATTAATAATTAGAACAAATAACTAATGCATTGTATGTTACAACATTTATTGAATAACGAAAACATTATAGATATTGATAGATAGATTAGATTTAGATAAATATTTTGGCCAACATCAAATGGGATTTTGGTCAAACTCCTAGGAATAAATAAATATGTAAAAAATATAAATGACTTCATTACCGATCAAATTTCTCAAAGTTAGAATTCACAAATATGTCGTAGAATAGTGTAGTGTTTATATCCATTCATTCCTTAGGGAAGAGGCCTATGGTTCTGCAGTGGGTCCTTGATGATAATGAAAAGCACTGAAGAAGGCTGCACCATATAACACCCCATATTTAATTTTTTTTTATCCTTACACACCAATATTTCCCTGTCAAATAGTCGGTTTTCTAAACCCTTTTACATCGAATCCGTGACGCGATTTGTCAACGTTACACTAGGAAACACTGTTGGAGCATAACGACTAACATTTGGTGTTAAAAAGAAGCTATGTATATTTATTTATCAGCTGATGATCTGGAAAATGCGTAACAGATTGATTTGTAAAAGCATTATCATGAAACATAAAACTGTTTAGTTTGTAATTGTACAAGTGTTTACCCAAGTTAGACTTGCATTGACTGATGAAGACTGATAGGCTAGCCTTAGATTTATAAGAAAGTCCCTCATTACTAGATGCGATGTTAGAGGCAGCGGAGTAGAGTCTAAGCAACAACAAATTTTTAAAGTTTCTTGAAGTCATTTTTTTGGCATGATAGAGAAAAATTTCATTACTCGTTAAACGTAAGGTATTTGTATGCATGAGTGCCTGTTTGAATCTATTAGTATATCAAAATGAGTTAATGTATATTTTAGTATTTATACTACTGAGCATTTTCATATATAATTTAATACATGTAAGTCAAAGGAATTTTCAATTCCTCTGCGTTTACACACTGTTACATGCTATTGTTTTTATTTAATACTAGTTGTGCTCGCGACTTCATCCGCGTGGAATCTGATGTACGAAACAGTGACTAATAAAGTCATTTGAATATATTGAATCTGATTACTATCTACTTTTCTCTCATACTTAAGTCACGTCACCATTGAAATAATAACAACTTTTGATAGACTGAACCGATTTTTATGAAAAAAAAAAAACTAAATATTACTTGAAGATATGCTTTATGGTTTCCATGGTAATGGGGTGTAAGGGGTGTCGAGTAACATCTTAAGACTTGAGACACCCAAGCCAACCCCACCTGCACGTGGTGCACCCTGCTGATCAACGAACGAGGCAATGGCGAGAGCGGGGTGGTAGGGTTTTACAGCCCGACTGGGTCGCAACTACCATGTATATGGCGAAAAAGCCCATCATAGTGACTCGCTTCTGCGCGTCGCGTTTCGGAATCAGCCAGTGCATATCCAGTACCGGGTGACTTTCGTCATTATGGCCGGCATGACAGCGACGACCGACGATGGATGATCTGTCTCTCGGTGATTGTCGATGTTTTTGGATTGTACTATGCTTACCGTCAGGCAAAGTGCAAACACTTTGTCGTACTGAAATAATAAAAAAAAAAGTTTTTATCATAAACTCAGTACTTTAGCATTGATTCGTGTTAAGACAAACAGACATTTCTTAAAATGGTTGAAATGTTACTTTATTACTTATTTCTTAGGCACCTATAACATTTTTTTTTATTAAAATCTAAAAAGTACAGACTCGTTAGATTTACATTCTCATTATATGTATAGACTTACACACTCCGCAATCTGACACGATTGACGCGATCAATCAATATGACGCGATCTGACACCGCAATCTCATCTGAAGTTAAATCTATACTAATATTATAAAGAGGTAAAGTTTGTCAGTTTGTGACATTGTGATGTTGTGGCTTTGTAGGGGGTAATCTCAGGAACTACTGATCCAATTTGAAAAATTCGTTCGGTGTTATATAGCTTATTTATCGAGGATGGTTATAGGCTATATATCATCAAGCTAAGACCAATAGGAGTGGAACACAGATGAAAAATGTTTCAGAATCGGGATGTTTTTTCCTTTTGAGAACTGCTGCGTGTTAATGTATCTATTCCACGCGAACGAAGTTAGTTTAAATCTGCAAGAAAATTGAGACTCAATTGCAGTTATCGACCATAGTTTCTAGGCGTTTGGTAGCTAGCCAAGAGATTTAAAAAACCTCCCTATTTAGTCTGGTGAAGCTGTGAAGACCAATCAGCTAAGATTGCACTGAGCAGTACTTAGTTTAAGCTAAGGATAAGATAAGGCTGCGTACACTCTATAGATTTCACCCTCAGTGATGTTTTTATTACCTCGTAAAAATATCAAACGAGAACATTGCACAGTTCAACAATAAATAATCGCCTGATGCGTGTCTGATCAAATATTTATATAATTTATTGCATATCGATATCGACAAAGGGTTGCTACTATAAAAAACGTTGCACCGTATTGCATGCACTATTAAACTATTAAACATAATCAAAGCGTGTAGTTGCAAGGTGAACCGTTACCATATTTAAAAATACAAAGCGGCTGTAATATTTTTGGTTATATTTTATAACAATTTGAAATCAAAACTAATGAATTTCAGCGATTTCTCATATTTCACTAGTAAAATCAATAACTTTTTTGTTCAACTTAGAAGTAACAAAGTACAAAAGCTCTAATAGTGTGTAAAGACTGCACAGACATCCCAATACTTGTATCTCGATTATTCATTAGTAGAATGACTTAGATTGAATAGTTTAACAGAAAACTAAATTATTATTTATGAAAAACGAGCTCTCATAGACATTCCAAACTTTTACCAAGTTTTTTAAAATTTCAATGTATTTTAGGTAAAATACCTATATTCAAAAATTGCATATGAATATGTGAATAGGGTGCTTTTGTTAGATTCTGGACTTTCTTCTATAGTACTATTGTAAAGAGAAAACATTTCATTTTTGTTTATAATGAATAAATTCGAAAAATAATTAACCTATTTTAAAAATTCTTTGACTTGTAGAAAGCTGCATTATCACCGAGTAATACAGGTTACATTTTATTTTCGAAATCTACATTAACGGGAGTGCATCCACGATCAAAATATAGTGTAGTGATTTTGTTTGTCTAGTTGGGGTGTAATTAAAGTGAAAAATTCTTTAGGCACGTCGAGCGATACTTTTGGTGGGAACTAAAGTTATGATTTCGTGTCATGACATGCTAGTAAAACGTGACCGGGCGTATTGCGCTTACGTGGCTTGTGTTAGACTGGCGACGTTTAGTATAACGGCCTGTGTATACGTCTAATATTTATATTTTTTATTGAGACTTTTACAGCCCACGATATGTTTTATTAGTTGATAAATTGTAACAATAAAGAGTCAAATGTTAACAAATTCAATATACGAATTATGAAATTTAAATATTTGACAGTATAATTCATTTAAAAATTCAAAAGAAAACACAGTCCTCACTCCCGTCAGCAGTCCTCCAGTCTTTTTTTATGAATTCTAACATATCGCTCTGTGGCTGATACTAAATTGATAATAACGATTTGAAGAAAAGTAATATTTCCAATATAAGCCAACATTATTGAAATGAGAAGTGAAAATCAAGTGGCAATAGGGCGTGGCTTCCTCGCCCTATTGGATAGCATATCATATAACAGGGTGGCGTGTGGTCACAGCCTACAGAGTGCACTCCGACGCACGCGCGGGATCTAGTCATGCCTAATATCATAGTTATATATACACATTTATTTTAATATTTAAACGTAGTGATATGTGAGAATAAAGCAAGTTTTAAGTGTTCAATGTAACATTTGGAAAGCGTATTTTTACAGTGAGTATTTTTTACGACGATATTTGTCACTATCTCAAATAAAAAATACTAAATGGATTTTGATGAAACTCTGCACTAATATGGCTTACATGTTATAATATAAGATAGGCTATAATTTACAATTAGCTAGTTTAAATTGACCAAGATACAACGATTAGTGTCAAGTGCTTTTGAGTAAGATAATGCATATGGTGTCAATTATTTGTAAATACTTAAAGTGAGTCGCCGTCGGACACTAGTATACACTAAAATATCCTTAATGGATTTTTGTTTTTATAGAATTAGCTTCGAAAAAAATAATTATATAAATCAATAAATTATAATATGAATAAAGTTTATAGAAAAATAGCCAAACTATATAGGATTAGTCTTGTCTTGTCTTAAGGTGTCTTAAGACAATATACTGAATACACATTAAGATCTTCGCTGCCTAAATTAAAAGAGCAATAGAAAATTGTTACAAAATATAAATATAAAAATTTTTACGTTATTATTAATTTGAATATCTGAAAAGCAATTAACTGGTGCCCGTGAAGTTATTCTAGTGAAAATGTTGTTATTCGGAATAATTGTGAACTTTCCGTTTTCATCATAATTTTCACATTGCAACTTAACGCTTATAATGTTTTTAAATATATTTTTTTATATTCATAGCTTACATCCTATAAAAAAGCACAACCGTACTTATATGAGTATATAGATTACGAATTGTATAATTTATTCGTGTTACTACTTACTTCAAATAGAATTTAGATAACTTTTATCACACTTATGCAAGACAGTTGCTAAAACTTTTAAGTTAACTAAAATTCCTTATCCGTGTGTTTGATTTATCTAGATGTTTACTTATTGTTCTTGTAAATAAGGGGGTACAATTTAATCTTGGTATTTAGGTATAGTCGATGTCCTGATTTAAGAAAAATTATTATCTCAGTACCAAAGGAAAATCGATGCTTAAATGCAAACATAACTTGCTACCGGCCAACGCGTAAATTATTTTGAAAATGAAATCTCTTCTAAAGTTTGTTTCTATGATAAAGCGGCATAACTATACACGTATATTGTATATGTTATAAACTAGCTGTGCCCATGACTTCATCCGCGTGAAACCTAATCCAAAAGACAACAATTAATAGGTCATCTGAATGTATTATGTCCATTTACTTATTACGCGTCGTATCGGCATATACAATATTTTGCGAATTCATAGCTAGGTACAATAAATATATTTGAATATCAACTTTGGAATTGCAAATTCAGATAATAACTACACAGTGTTTAAATGTAACGACAGTGAAGCGACAAATTATGACAGTTTCAACACAGCTATCTACATCGCTACTCGTCACTAGGTGGCTATTAACTCAACTATATTCAAGTGAATTTTTAACATTTTCACTGTCTACCTGTTTACTACCTCATCCAAGGCGCCGACATAGTATAATTTGTAGGAGCCAATAAGTACAATTTTTAGAAGCGACTACATGGCACCGTGTGATGAGGCTTCACGTAATGAACACGGCACCGTGTGATGAGGCTTCACGTATTGTACATGGCACCGTGTGATGAGGCTTCACGTATTGTACACGGCACCGTGTGATGAGGCTTCACGTAATGAACACGGCACCGTGTGATGAGGCTTCACGTATTGTACACGGCACCGTGTGTTCGTCAATGAACGTTTTAGAGACAAGTGCACATGTTAATTGAAAATTTAACTTGTGCATACACTGAATTCATAATTTTGAAGCCGATATAGTATAACTAAAAGTTTTGGTTTACTTTGCCTTTGCGAAATACGTAGGTAAACAGAGATTAAGGTAAAATAGATATCACATTAATTGCGCTACACTCGATGGTAAAACTCAATCTACATGGAGCAACGAATATCGAGACAAAATTTGCCGACAATGGAAATTTGTCCTGTACGAACATCCATATTATATTGGCTTTAAAAAGCATTAAAATCTTAATAATAATATCATAAACTTTATAAGTCTACAGTCTGTCGGCCACGCTTCGTCGATTACCACAAACTCTATTACAAACAAATATAAATACGACGGTCGCGTGTTGGTCGCGTGTCATGAACAGGTGCCACGTTTCAGTGACGCCCTCTACCTAAAACAGTCTAGGGTTACCACCTATAGTTACCTGCTTGATAAAATACTACAGCGAATGATACTTTTTTTTAATTGTGCACGGCAAAGTCACTGTACAATGCCTGATGGTAAGAATAGTACAATCCAAAAACAGTGACGACCACCGAGAGACATACTATCCATCGCCGGTCACCGCTGTCATGCCGGCCTGCGTAATCTGGTCTGCGTAATACTAAATCTGGTGTTACTCGCGTCTGCAGGTGTACCTCTTATTCTCTTGCACGTATTCCGTGGGCCGCGGGTCCCGCTAAAGAGTAACAACAAATTTTTGGCCGCAGCACTGTTCACATAAATTGAACGTCACAGTAACAAATAGAGCCAAATCGACGACACTAAAAGATGAATACTCTGTTTTTCCATAGTATTAAGTAAAAACTAAACCAGATCTGAGAGATCAGATTTTTTTTACTAAAAGGACATAAACACTACAATGAAACCGCATAGAGGGTATTCTAGCCAATAATATTTCGATTTTATGAGTATGGTGATTCAATACAGTCTGCTTCATGTCATCACGAAAGTTGACACAGCTAGGTGGTTTTTTATGCAGTTTTTTTATGTTGTCCATTATACTATAAGATGTCATTAGGTGGATATTTCAATTCAACTATTCATATAACAAGCATAACTTGTGTTGTATTGTTCAAGCATATATTTAATTACCACTTCTATATTAGTCACAAATTAGTAGTGTTACAATAAATAGGTACCCAGTAAAACACTTTTTTAAAATTGTAACTTAATTTAAACTTACATAGGACTAACTGATTTATCGACGGCATTCCCTAAACAGGAAATATTCAGGAAGTCGGAAGTGATAAGTTCAACTGACTTTCCGTAACAGATTGATCACGCGAGGTTTTTTGTGTTAGGGTGAGGTCACCTGTCACGGTTCGATATGAAAATTGTGTTAGTACAAACAATCTATTATATACGAGGGTGACCACTAGAATAAACATGCCTCAGTAGCATTAGAAAAACCTTGAATTTAAATTAAGAATACGGATCATACAAGATGTATAAGGTTATAGTAATTAAACCAAAGGAGAAAATTTACATATAAACATAAGATATATCAAATTCGGCACATTTTTCTCCATTTCTTTGTCCAATGATATTCTTCTTTATTTTATGCTTAGTAGCTATTGACCAGGTTAAAGTTATTCATATTTAAAAAAGCCACACCTTTGTAGTCATAAAAAGCTGAATATTATTAAAATATAAAAAGACAATGAATTACATAAAAAGATAATAAATTTGACCACCGGGCGAAAACTACTAATACTATATCGATTATGTTGAAGAATACAACACATATTGTCCATAAAATTAATTTTGAATTATAATCCTTTACAGATTTATCGAAGATGTTCAACACAGACTTTGAGGACTATTGCGACTTCAATGATAGCATCTGCAGCAACGACTCAGGGTTTGAAAGATCTTATAATGATTCTTTGGCTACACCTATATCTGCACATAGCACTCCTTTGAAACAAGATACAACGGATCTAGGTATTTCACTAACACCGAGTAAGGATCCTCAAGTAAAAAGAAAACTTTTCAGCGGTGACGACTTTCTTTTCAAAGAACCAATTGAAAACATAAAATCGTTTGAAGACAACGTAAAACTAACAAATATATCGACACCTAAGAAAGAGAGAAAAACGAAGGATCCAAATAAACCAAAGAGAAAGTATGCAAACGGCAAGAATAGAGTGACAAGGTCTAAAAGTCCTAATCAAATTATGAGGATAAAAAGGAACAGAAGAATGAAAGCCAATGATAGAGAGAGAAACAGAATGCATATGCTGAATGAAGCTCTAGATAGATTGCGATGCGTTTTACCGACTTTTCCAGAAGACACAAAGTTGACTAAGATAGAAACTTTGAGATTTGCTCACAACTACATTTTCGCTCTAAGTCAAACTTTAGAATCTCTAGATAGTATAAACGCTGGACATATACCACCTGAAGGGTTCCCGCTTAATTATGAAAAATTACAAAGTTACTCCATAACTGGAGAAAAAATAACAAAAGATGCCTTTAGGGATATATTTTTAGTTCCAAATAAAGCAGAAGTGTGTAGTGATGGAAGTTATCGCAATTTTCAAGGATTCAGCAAACCTTTCGCGAATGGATCGAATTTTATGCAAACGCCCGAAGGTGTACTTATAAACGTAGGTAATGTAACAGTCTCGGTCAATAATAAAGGAGGGAACTGCATTACTTCTACAACTGGTAGTGGATTTTTTACTCATCCTTCGAGTTTCGGCGACGATTTAACTCACCAGAGTTATTATCAGAGACAATACACGTCTTGTACGAATTATAATGAATTTCAGTATGAGACTGGAGGTGGCAATGATGAGTATTTTAGCCAGCGAAACTATGAAATGTTTTGCAATGCTTTTGAAAATGCTAAAAATAAACGATATCCAAAGAATGAGGGTTATATAAGCAATTATAACAAATACACAAACGCTACATACGTTCACAACGAAATACAGCATTACAATGGAAACAACAACGAATATCTACAAAATAATTTTTACCATAACGACCAAAGATGTTACAAAAATTTCTACAATAGGGCTCCTAGTGTTGTTAATGCACAGATTTAAATATTTTATATAATGTAATTATGTATTTTTGTACAAATTTACTATACAAAATTACCTAGTAATAAGAATTTAAATGTACCAAAGACAATAAGTTTAAAATAGAATAAGTTGGTTTTGTAATAGTCTATGCTAGCTAGTCATTTTTTTATACTTGAAATATATACTTTTTTATTTTCATAATTAAATATAGTATCTTATTTACTGAATCCCTAAAAAATTAACAAGTAAATAAAATATCAAAGTATAGTTTATGTGTTAAATATTTTAGTACAGCAAAACGGCTTTTACTAATTATAGTACAAAATTATATACAGTTATTTATATCAGGCTTCAAAAATATTTTCAATTGGCTTATAGACAGTCCTGTTACAAAATATCTAACAATAAACAAGATTACATGCATCTAGCTTCTGCAGATTTCATTTTTTTTTTCATTATGAACGAAAGACGATACATTTGAAACGAAAACCTTTGATAAAACATTAGACATATCAAAAACACTTTATTCAATTTTGGTCATAAGAAGGTGCTTATGGCGGCCAAAACTATGACCGGTTCGGAAAACAACCCAGTCATCCAAAAGATCTGGCAAGAAACGCGATCGAGAAGGATGAGAAAACCGTTAAATACTATAAGTACTAGAATTCTTATTTTAAACACCAATTAAAACATAAAGAGAGTACTCGCTTGATTTACCGCCATGTAATAATAAAACAAGATCCATGAATATAAATCAAATTGGAACAATGACTGTTAAAGAGCGAAAAGTTGTGAATGCTTTGCGCACCCCATGCGCTAGTGCATTGTTCACTACCTTTACAAATATTACCAAGTTATATTTGAGCTAAAAATATCATAAATTAGACTCTATTACCATCTAATAAAGGTTAATGTGATGGTAAATGTTATAACACCTAAACGGGAGCACCCGTCAGAGATCAAATTTCGAAAACGGCGAGATCCTAATGTTTACTTTGGAAATTCGTTACGCTATTTATTGTTATTTGAAACGTCTATATTCGCTTTGACTCTTTGAAATGTATGAATTCTCCTGTATAATATTGAAGTGAAATTTCTTATGGCATTGTGGGAAATATTTTAGTTACTACATGTTTTCGTGTGTATGAATAAGCGTCTGAGTTTAGTAGTTTACTAAGTAAATGTATAGTTAAGTATTTATACTATGGATTCTCTTAATATAGTTTATGAGCATGCTCATATATATATAACTACTTTGGACTAACATTAACACGCAGTGGAAACTTTGAAAAGGAAAAATCCAGGATTTTGAAACATTCTTCATTGATGTTCCGTTGGTCTTTGCCTGATGATATGACTACAACTTTCCTCGGTAAATGAGCTATCTAACACTGAAATAATTTTTCAAATCGAACCGGTACAGAGTATAGTACAGTAACGAGATTAGCGCGCTCAACCAATCAGACAAAGTTTATCATATTGCTATGGATTATAGATTTAACACATATAAGCTAAAGAAGTTTCACTTCATCCGTGTGTTCGCTTATTTTTTCATTCTTCCTAACATTTGCATTAATATTACATCGTGATATGGATATCGTATATATTTTTTTGACTATAGTAGTTAATAGTTATATTAATTGACTATTTTATTAAAATGTTAAATTAAATTGCAGTAAATATAAATTTATTAATTGTAAGTTAACCTAAATTAGTTATTTTATATCATGTATCCAAGAAGCTATAAATTAAGCTGCGTTGCGAGATTTGATAAATTGGTGTTGTAAAATTAATAGAATAGTATAATTTCTTTACGATATGTAATTCCAAATTTATGGGCATACACTATTATTAAAACTGAATTATTACTTTGAAAACAAATTAATTACCAATTTTATAACAAACTAGCTTTGTGCAAATTACTAATAAAAAACTTTTTATATGTATTTGCAAGAATTCGAATGAATACCAATTTAATGTATTCTCACAAATATTTAAGAAATGAAATGAATGAAGGAATTATTTGAGTATTATTTTTTATACAACAAAATGTTTAATTGAACTAAAGAACAGCTGACCATCAAACAACTGTCACAGTGGTAGAAAATTATTGTAATTACCGAACAAATCTGCGATTTCGTCACGCGTTATTGCACCGAGTTGCCCCTGATTCGAAACGGCGGCGTCGCTTGCAAGCAGGAAATTAACTTCCGAAATTAAACAATCATTCAATAGGCCTCACGGTAAATTCTTCGTTAATGTAGCATTATATAGTTTGTTGTAAAAAAAATGGTTGCAGGTGTCTGAGAATAATATGACAGGAGGTGATGAGGTTCACAATAAAACCTCAACAAGAAAATCATAAAGCAAATCTTCGTGAATACTTAGTTTTTGTTTCATTAAAATCGGTCCACTCTATCAAAAGTCATTGTAATTTGAATGAAGGCTAGAGTTAAGTACGAGAGAAAAGTAGATAAATAAATGGACTTAGTATATGCAGGTGATTTTATTAGTCACCACTAGCTATATTAGGTTCCACGCGGACGAAATCGCGGGCACAGCTAATATACAAATAAAAATACAAAGTCGAAATGCTTAGGTTAGCTCAGATAGGTCGCGATTTTTGCACAAAACAGGCGACAGCCCAAGCCGAGGTGTGCCGTGCACCCTTAAATTAGTCGCCCAAACATCCCAAATCGGCTGAGTGCCTTTAGCGCTCGCCTCAATAGTTTGGTGAAGCTGTAAACACCTTTCCAGGTCAACAGCATTTTCATTTCAGAAAAAAAATGCAAAATATTCTCCGGATTGGCTAAACCAATTTGGCTGAGAACTACTGACAGATAAAAAGTTATTAATACTACCTACTCCATTGTTGAATGCTTAAATTAACGACAATGACAATATCATAAATATATCCCATAAGGAATTTACAGAAAAACCATGTTCTAGACTGGAACTAGTTTTAAATAAACTCTAATATTAACGCAAACTTAAATACTTTGTATACAATTACGTAAGAAATGTACTCCTTAGAATCTTTTTTTTTAATTTATTTCTGTTATGTCGATATATTCACTGTATGCTTTACTGTATTACACCTATATTCTAAGCTTTGTTGGTTATATAAACAAAAAGACCAAACAAGAAGAAAAATGTTGATATATGGTAATCTACTACTGGACTTATATTTACCACATTGTATCTTTTACAACTCATATTATTTTTATATCACAGAGTAAAATCGATAGAATTTTCGAAAATTTCGTTTAACTCAATTCACCTATACAATACGAAACATAATGATATAACAACCGCATCGGTCGCCCATGTAACCGTGACAGACGGATTATCACGGCTCCTGTTTAACAATAAATATGGCACCCTTGTTCCTTGTTACCCGTACGCTACTGGTCTTTTTATATAAACAAATCAAATTTTGTGAATCTACAATAAGCGAGGCTATGACTAAAAATTGGACAACAGGTACATGGGGTTAATTTATTTTATTTTTGGCAACCAATTTTCATATATTACGTAAAACGCCACCAATATTACAACATATAGAGTTAAATAACACAAAATTATAAATAAAATATAAAATCCACTACATGATATTCCAAGACTCCGCCAGAAACTCCTTGTTCCTTATTACTCGCTAATGGTCTCTTGTACTAAGTCGCGTCGTCATTAAAATTACAATAACTTTTGATAGAGTAGATCGATATTAATGAAACCAAGACCAAATGTTACTCGAGGATATGCTTATAAAGATGAGGTTATGCTAATTTTCTTGGTAAGGTTTTATCGTAAACGCAGTACTCTAGCAGTGATGTGGTTTCAATCAGACAGACAGCCGATTTTAAAAGTGATCTAAGAGTATTTATTTAGGTACTTACTAGCGGCCGACTCCGGCTTCGCACGGGTATAAAATATATAGCCTATATCATTCACTGAAAAAATTATTAAAATCGATCCAGTAGTCTTGATTTATTCATTACTGCCCGTGGCCCGCACGCGTTAAATTTGGAGTAAAACAATTCCACTTTCCCTACTGACGTCACAACGCTTCAAAAGTCAGAGGAATGTATTGCATCTGAGACAAAAGTAAGTGCAGGCAAGTGACCCTTTTGTAATAACATTTTTTACAACAGATTAGCTTCGCCAGTGCACATTCCTTAACATAGAATAATTACGACATCACAGAAACCTCAAAATTAAACAGTATTTCTCCATATATATTTCTTTTTGATTGAAGCACGATAAAGTGACTGCACTATGGCTGATGTTAAGCATAGTACAATCCAAAACCATCGGCAACCACCGATAGACAGATTATCCATTGCCGGTCGCCGCTGTCATGCTGGCCATAATGACGAAAGTCACCCGGTACTGAATATGCACAGGCTGATCCTGAAACGCGACGCGCAGAAGCGAGTCACTATGACGGGCTTTTTCGCCATATACTTATTACTATATATTTGGGGTGTAAGGGGTGTCGCGTAACCTCTTAAGACTTGATACACCCAAGCCAACCTCACCTGCACGTGGTGCACCCTGCTGAATAACGAACGAGGCAATGGCGAAAGCGGGGTGGTAGGGTTTTACAGCCCGACTGGGTCGCAACCACCATGTATATGGCGAAAAAGCCCGTCGTAGTGACTCGTTTCTGCACGTCGCGTTTCGGGATCAGCCTGTGCATATCCAGTACCGGGTGACTTTCGTTATTATGGCCGGCTAGACAGCGGCGACCGGCGATGGATAATCTGTCTCTCAGTGGTTGCCGATGTTTTTGGATTGTACTATGCTTAACATCAGGCGTAGTGCAGACACTATGTCGTGCTTCATTAATAAAAGAAAAAAAATATATATATATATACATGGTGGTTGCGACCTAGTCGGGTTGTAAAACCCTACCACCCCGCGAAACATGTCCACTATTTAATGGATGTTATTATACATATAAACCTTCCTCTTCAATCACTTTATCTATTAAAAAAAACCGCATCAAAATCGTTGCGTAGTTTTAGAGAGTTAAGCATACATAGGGATATAGGGACACAGAAAGCAACTTTGTTTTATACTATGTAGTAATTCCTAGATACCTACAATATTTTCACAAGAATCTAGTACCTACACAGTAAATCTAACGTCATTTACATTCTTAGTATATGTATAGATAAAATGATTTTGCAAGCGTAAAAAATGATTTCGGGTAATTTTATCTTACTAGGATTTAAGCTATAATCTCCGTACATGTCAATTCGATCTTTTAGGCTTGATGCAACAGGAGTCTACAATCAAATTGTGCGATAATTTTGTCAAGCATGTATTTGCTTACCTTAAGACATTCAACGGACTTTGATTACAACGATTCTCTTACCTGCATCTAAATATAAATCTTTTTGAAATAACCACGATTTTCACTCTGACTTGTATATAACTATATCAGGACTAACAAATCTTAGTGATTTAACATTACGCTCATGCAACACGTCCAAAGAGTGAGTACTGGAATCGTATCAAATTGCGATCAGTCCTCTCTCCGTTCCTTTTACCAATTCCAAATGATCCTTTAGCAAAAACAACAAGTTTAGAAAAAAAACATAGGATTTAAGCGACACAACGGGAACAAAATAAATGAATATTTATAACGTGCAATAAAACCTTGCAAATTAATAGCTGAATACTTAAATGTCATACTTAACGATATCTCCCCACACATCGACGTTCATTTCCATTACCACCGACGAGCTACTGTTGTTAATCCCACACATTTGGGTGATTTCGTACACCCTTCTTATTATTGGAAATTCAACGTTTTCGGTGGGGCTTGTTATAATGTTGAAGGAATTTATGGCGACGTAGTATCGTTAATACATAAGATCAATTTTAAATCTTCTTTCATACTTTTTCAAACTGAGACTAGTGAGAAAGTTTTAAAAATGTATGTTTTCATTCCAAGATTCAAAATGTTAAATGGTTTATTCAATTTAGAGGAACTTATAAACATCAAAACTACCACCGATTTGGAAAACAACCTAGTCATCGAGAAGAACCGGCAAGAAAATCGATCGGATTCATCTTTTTAACATAAACATTTCCAATATTTTTCCAATACTGGCTTTGGCATGAATAAGTCGGCTCGTCCAAGATAATACCACCCTCTCACAGAAAACCGACGTGAAGTAACAGTGCTTGCGTCGTTGCGTTTCATTCGGTCAGTGAGAGCGACGAAGGCCCATCTCATCATATATGAAATAAAAAAAATACCTAACACTATTTATTCCCTAAAAAACTATTACTGGTTTTAGTGATTTTGAATCGAAAATCGGAATCTATTCTTTTTTTGTACGATGTACACATAACAGCAGACCTTTACATTACATTTACATGAATATAATTGTCAATTTTTTATATGTTTATTTCAGCTAAAGCATAGCTGTGCTTGAACATTTTGATTCACGGACTTCATCTAACCACGCTAGTTCGGTGAAGCTGTGAAGGCCTAGTAAGGTCAATAGCGTAGTCAGTTCGAAAAAAAAAAATCTAACCATGATATTAAGACTCAATTTGGACAATTTTGACAAACCAAAAGAAATAAACGAATTAAAACTTATGAAAATTGGTTCGAAAGTGCTAACAATACACTTTTATTTATTCGGCGATCGCTGAATAAGTACTAAGAAATAAGCAGTTGTGATCGTTTACCACCACTGGATAAGCACTTGTCTATACATGAACAGAGAGAGCTAGAATACTTATGTATATCTTCCGCCTTTGTTTTTCAACCTCAAGTCAAAAACTATAGTTGTAAACGGTAGTTGAAAGCCATTTATTGCTAGAGTTAGCATGTAAACATTTTGATGATTTACTTAACATCGTGCTAAAACTCATAAAAGACAAGCTTTTGCTCGCGGTTTCGCTCGCATTCATGTATTTTGGCCGATGCATTGTGGACAGCATATTTTTTCCCGTTTTTATGAAAATCCTAAAAAAATACTTTAGCACTGATAATGTGTCCAAGACTTTACACTGAAGTTAATTAGAAACAAGAAAAGAAACACACTTTCGTAGTTATAATATTAGTAAGGAAGTAAGGATGCCTTTTGTTAGCTTATTAGTTCTTCATTTCCAACAGCATTTTAAACCTGATCAAATAACACATGTCCGACATGACGTGTAGCCGCGTATTAGCCTCGGGCTAATTGGTACACTGTTTGTCTGTGTGTTTTTTTTTTTTTTCTGTTTAAAATTCATCCGCAGCTCGAGTCTCGCCGGGGGCAGTAGTCAATGTTTGCGCAGCCTTTTAAGCTAATATTGAAGTTTGCTTTAGTTTTTTAAATAGATTGAGTTGTCGGACCGGTTTTATTTGACTTTTATTAACTCGGTAGTTCCCTTTTTTAAATTTTTGTTTCGTTTGTAATGATAACATTCTTTAATCAATTATAATTGTGTATTGCTTATTAACATCTTGACCATTCTCTAGATATTATATGATTACGAGGCCCAATTTTGTAGGTGGTAGAGCCACGCTGAAGCTATTATTGGTTTAAACATGAATAGGTCGGCTCGTCCGGGGTAGTACCACCCTCTCACAGAAAACCGACGTGAAGTAACAGTGCTTGTATTGTTGCGTTTCGTTCGGTCAGTTAGAACGCCGGAGATCCATCTCTCTTCCTCTCTCCTCCCCTCTCCCTTCCAAAACCAAAAATCCCAAAACTCAGGGCTCGTTTTCAAATGGAACTACTATAAAAGACCGATAAGTTCAGTTCAAAATTTTGTCGCTAAAATAAAAAGAGTCTCAGATTCTGGTGTAAATAAAACATTATGAAGGAACCATTGCATCGTGGCAGAGTATTTTCGAATGTCCGCGTTACTACACTCAAGTTCAACGGTCTATCAATATGGACTTATTGATTTGGTGGTAGACTATTGAAATTAACGGTGGCAGTTACCCTCTCAAACATTAGAAAATGTTCTACTACCTAGCAATGACTCCATCAGAATGCTCCTATATAGCAAAATCTGAAACTTATTGTAGACTAGTGAAAAAAATTCATAAAAATTGATTATGTTAATATTGTTTGATATCCAAAAATGATGCTTGTTTTTTATAATTCCTTTAAATATTTTTGATCAATTCTTGTATGCTATTATTGACGAACGAAATAATATTGACGTGTGCAAAATGTATAAAGATTCTTAATTAAATCCAGGTATAAAGGAACGAACAGACAATTTTTTTTAAAGTAATCTCCTGATAGCTTGCAGGTAACGCAAAAAAAAAAATGTAGACATAATGAATATACGAGACTCTTTGACGAAAAAAAAACACAATAAAGTTGAAATTAAAACCAAGAAATTAAGTACAGTCGAATTTCGATCATCAGGTGACCTCTAATTATCGGAAGTTCACGAATTTTGAGCAATAAAACAAGTGTTTTAAAAATATTGTTTTATAAGACAGTATATACGAAATAAATGCTTTTTTTTTTTCGAAAGGTCTACGCTATTGACCCAGCAAGGTCTTAACAGCTTCACCGGACTACTAAGGCGAGCGCTTAAGGCACTCAGCCGATTTCGCGAAATAGATGCATTACGTATTAAAACAATTGTACTCAGGAATACATGTAAGCAATATTACATAAAAAACAACATAGTTCTCAGAGAACAATCCGCTCCGCCGCCCACGGAGGAAGTATACAATGTATTGTATGGTAGTAAATAAAGTCAAATATGGGGTGTAAGGCGTGTCGAGTAACATCTTAAAATTTGAGACACCCAAGCCAACCTCACCTGCACGTGGTGCACCCTGCTGATCAACGAACGAGGCAATGGCGATAGCGGGGTGGTAGGGTTTTACAGCCCGTCTGGGTCGCAACCACCATGTATATGGCGAAAAAGCCCGTCATAGTGACTCGCTTCTGTACGTTGCGTTTCGGGATCAGCCTGTGCATATCCAGTACCGGGTGACTTTTGTCATTATGGCCGGCAAGACAGCGGCGAGCAGCGATGGATAATCTGTCTTTCGGTGGTCGCCACTGTTTTTGGATTGTACTGTGTTTACCATCAGGCATAGTGCAGTCATTTTGTCGTACTTCAATAAAAAAAACTATAACACAACATATACATAGATAAGTTCATGTAATGATAGTGAACTACTTAGATTAAACTTAAAATACAGTACGAAGTTAAAAACAAGCGACAATCCAAGAATTCTAATCAAAACACAGTAAAAACTTAATAACAAAACAAGATATAACTTCACTCAAAATCAATTCAATCAAGCGGGTTTTGGTCTCAAAAAGCTATTATAGAGTGGATCAGTATGTGAACGATAGTGATGTCTGGAATTGACTCATCTCTGTGCATCCATTAAAAACGTTTCTGTCATGTATGTAATATAGTCTAAATATTATATATATTAAAAAGATAAACCAGATCGAGTTTCTTGCCGGTTCTTCTCGATGACTGGGTTGTTTCCGAACCGTTGGTAGTTTTTGACATTCATAAGTGCCTTATTAGGGCATAAACTGAATAAAGTATTTTTTGATTTTGATTTGATTTAATCCAAAATCAAACGCTTTAGGGTTTTGTGGGTCAAATAAATCGTGGGTCGTCAAGATCAAACGATTTAGGGTTTTTGTGGGTCAAACAAGTCGTCAAGATCAAATGGTTTAGCGAAAGCTGGTGAGTTGGCAAAAATATCAATTTCCATAAAATGATATACTTATGTTGTAAAATAAAATGTATTGACAACTATGCCAATTACCAATATTATAAAGCTCAGGAGATTGTCTGTTTGAATACCATAATCTCTGAAAGTAGCAGCTAGATTTGAGAATTTTTTTTTTTTTGCATTTTAGTGTATTTTTTAAGGAAAGTTATATATATATACAATATAACGCTACGACGATTAGGAATGTAACAGTTACCTTACAGAATGTAAATAAGAGATTACGCTAAAGAACCGGTGAAGCTGTTAAGACCTTGCTGGGTCAATAGTGTAGTCACCTCGAAAAAAACAAAAAAAAAAAGAATAACTATTTAATAATACAGATTGGTAATGCTAGGCGAAGTATGGGAGAGAGGGACGAGTGAGATTTAATGCAAGTGAAGCCGCCAGGCATAGTTAGTAAGCTAATAAAATCAATTCTATCACTTTTCCAAAATATAATACCGAAAGATGAATTGACATCTACCACAATTGCCTCTAACATCTGACGTTATTTACTCCGTTCATAACTCAAGTCATTCTGAACTTTATACCTTAGTTTTAAAGCTGACATTTCTATGTATCTAAGTAAAAACTATCCAATTAGAAAAGACCTATCTCATCCCTACTGCCTGGTTTATCTTAAATGTGATACACAGTTCTTGTTAACATGGTTACGTTGAACGAAGGGAGCTTCAGTGGCTTAGTGGTATGTGACAGAGTATTTAACGCAGAACAAATATTATAAATTATTTATGAATCCAAATAGATGTTTGTATCGATTGATTTACCATGAAATTGTTTTTGTAAACAGTACGTATATACGTATTTGTGATACATTACTTATTAAAAAAAATGTTGCAGGAGTCTTGGTATATGTAATAAAATACACAACAACCATTTTTAGAAATGTCTGTCTGTTTGAACACGCATCACTGCCAAAGTACTATGTATTCACTACAAAACCCTACAAAGAAAATTATAAAGCATATCTTCGACTAACATTTACTTTAGGTTTCATTAAAATTGGTTAACATTATCAAAAGTTATTGTTATTTTAGTTAAGTGTGTTAAGTACGAAAAAAAGCAGGTAAGTAAATGTACTTCATATATTCAGATATATTTTATTAGTCACTATATTTTAGACTAGCCTCTGCCCGCGACTTCGTTCACGTGGAATAGATACACTAACACTAACACGCAGCAGTTCTCAAAGGAAAAAATATCCCGATTTTGAAACATTTCTCATCTGTGCTCCACTCCTATTGGTCTTAGCGTGGTGGTATATAGCCTATAAGCATTCTCGATGAATGAGCTATATAATACTGAAAGAATTATTCAAATCGGACCAGTAGTTCCTGAGATTACCCCTACAACGTCACAACATCACAACGTCACAAACTCACAAACTTTACCTCTTTATAATATTAAGTATAGATTAGGGTCCACGCGGACGGAGTCGCGGAAACAGGTATGTAATATATATAAACTTATTAAAGTTTTAAGAGACTACGATTTCGATAAGCGCTTTTTTTTTCGATCTACGTTATTGACCTAGCAAGGTTTTAACAGCTTCACCGGACTACTAAGGCGTGCGCTTGCAGCACTCAGCCGATTTTATTTGGAGAACTTGAGCTGTTGCCTGATACATACACGTGTGTGGAGATGGTATGTGTAATGTTGTTGCAGTGTTGTGAGATTTCTCATTTCAGATTTGTGGCACTGTATCGCGCGAGCAGCGTACTCATGGGCTCCACACCGAAGGATCAGACCTAGGCTTGAGCCACTGCCGAGGAAGGCCTAGTCTGGTTTTTTTTTTTTTTCGTTTTTCCGTATAGCCTGATGGGCTCAAATTTATTAACGCGTTTCGTGGGATCGAAGAGTATTGCGGCACTCTTATCGGGATTAACTTCTATGCGCCATCAATGAAACCATTCACCGAGAGTATAAACGGCTTTTTCGATGCGCTTCCTAAGAAAGTCCGACCGCCAGCCGGAAGCATAAATAACGGTATCAACCTACCTCGACCCCTCGAGTCCGAGGTAGGTCACTGATGAACAGATTGAAGAGCGTGGGCGCGAGTATGGAGCCCTGTGGCACACCTAAGCGTATCGGGTGCGGCGGTGATAGTTCACCATCCACTCTGAAGCGGAAAGTCCTATCAGTGAGATAATCGCGGATAATATGAATTAACCTATCGGGTACTAGAGATTTACATAATTTATGGATGAGCCCTCCGTGCCAGACCTTATCAAAAGCCTTGGCGACATAGAAGAAGAACCTTGTCTGGTGATAAGCGCTATGTATGGAGCAATAAAAATTTAACATAAGCCACTAACCAATTGTAAAATTGCATCAACCTAATAATATGATGCATCAATGACTTGTTTATTCTGCACCACCCGTAAACACTTAAAACTACCTTCAACGAACACAAACGTATTGACACAAACTGAAATAATCTCTATTCCTAACATCGAAGTTCTATTTTAAATATATAACTAAGTTTGACAACAAACAACATAAGGAGGAAATAAAATGAACTTTAATACTATTAAAATAAAGTAAGATTTCGGGTAGTTGGAATAAATTTATTACAGCATTTGGTAAACTCGGACGAAAAGGTTCCCCGCCACTCGAGATTGATTGAAAACTAACTGTATCTTTGTATGTTTATTTGTAATCATAATACAAATTCGTAATACACTTCGAGTGTACATCTGACCGTACATTTTGGTAGAATTTGAAAGGCGAGGGCATTGTGGTTTTGCGTAAATCGATTGAACAAGTTTGGTACTAACTACTCACTGTTATTTATTTCTAACATTTACGAAGTGCAAACTTCCTAGTCACGTTGAGCGGTGTTGTTAGTAGGTCTTAAATTTATGATGTACACATGAAACAAAATATGTTTATTCAAATCATGAGAATTTCATTTTGGTTCACACGACATCAATGACAATTATTAAAAACCCTATCATATTTTAATGGCTCTTTAAGTATTGTGTAATTGTTAACATTATCCCACTCGAGTCCGAGCGTGTCGTTTTGGTGGCAAATTTTTAACTAGACGACAAATAGTAACAATTAACAAAAAAACTGAAGTGTCATTTTAGGGACAGGATTACAAACATTCGAACGGATGACGTGTGAAATTAGTTCCAAGTAGCTTAGTTTTCACAGGCCTTTTTTATTATAAGTGTTTAATATGTAATATTTATCATATTGATAGTACCTATTAGTTATCCTAAAATATTGAACTAAATACACAATTTTCTAAAACAAGCACATATTGATGTGAAACACTATAGGCGTGGGTAAACCTGATTGTTGACGTGGCGACGACGCGAGGTGACGATGCCATGTATAAGCGACTCGCAATCTTTCTAGCCGCACTGAGCTCGCATACCTATAGTGTAATTGGAGAATTGGAGATTCGTTCCATTCGAACAATTTCAATGGTTCACATTTGTCAGGCGTCCCGTAACGGCTCAAATTTTTTTTTATAATATACTAGTGGGTCCGGCGAATGTGCTCCTGTGTTGATAATAAAAAATATCTTAAAAGTAAATCGTAATGTCACCCACTGTTATGAATCTAAACCATTCTTGAATCACCAGAACACTCACAAACAATTTCATGAAAATCTGTCCAACCATTTTGGAGAAGTTCAGTCACATACACACAAACTGAAGAGTTATATATAAAAGAGTATTCAATTCAGTGGCAACAAATGCTTCATTAATTTCAATAGAATATTTAACTTTTTAAATTAAAGGTGACTAACTGACTAGTGGAAAAAGAATGTTATAATTTGCTTAATTTTCTAAAATTAGGTCGGGTGATTCGCTGATGAGTTTACAGACATTTACAACATTTTGATAAGAGCCAAATCAAATTCTTCCAATTTGTATTTATTCTTTACTTCAAGATCATTATTGCACACCAATCTTAGTCTAGGCGTCTTCCAGAAAAGCCACAAAGTCGTAAACCTTCCATTACCTTAAAATTACTTTATAAATGTCTGATCAAGATAACTACGTATCGCAAACATCCATGTAGTAATCGGATAACAGGCGCCACGCGTATGCAACACGTCTCCAAGTGTCAAAACGTGTCGGTCACGTGTCCCTACATCATAATTCGCTTACCTACCAGATATTAGAAACAAATGTTGCCAATATTACTTACGCCCCTTTTAAATATATATAGTTCAACAAATTTCACGCATATGAAAAATAGCTACCATAAAATTATTCCCTTATTATTTATTTTATTTTTGGCAACCAATCTAATAGATTATTACTACCGTTGTCGAATGGGTAATACATTACCAGTTTCTTGCGATCATTTCAATGAACTAACAAGGTGGTGGTCCTCTTGTTAGAATTTTCTATTGTGGCATCTCAGAATCAATGCTCCGTAGTATTATTGCCCACCTACTTCACTATGCACAATAACTAAACTATATTACGCAAAACCCACCCAAAATTAGCAAATATAGAGACAGATAACACAATATTATGAATAAAATGTAAAATCCACTACATGGCATTCCAAGATCCTGCCGAAAACTCCAAATCTTCCCGCTAAATCAAGACTATTTAATGAAATAAAACTGAATGATTGAAGGACTTTGTCAATATTTTTGAAAATCATCCATGCCTTCTGTCACGCTCACTGATTTTTTAACTGACGAAAAAAACGGAGGAGGTTCTCAATTCGTCGCGTATATATATATTTTTTTTTTTATGTATGATCACGCATAACTTTTTACAGTATAGTCCGATTTTAATAATTCTTTTTTTATTGGAAAGGGTATACTCCGAAGTTGGTCCCATTTAAATTTGGGAAAAAAAAATCAACCCTAAGGGTATGAAAATCAAGAATGATTGATTATTCACGCACTGATTATGTCTATGACCGCGCATATCTCTAGACAGAATAGTCCGAGATGAATTATTATCCTTTGATTTGAAAGAGTATACCCAGAAGTAGGTCCCATATACATGTAAACATAAAAAAATCAACCCCAAGGGTAGGAAAACGGGGTATGATTTATAATTCAGCTTCTGAGTTGTGTATTACACTTACAGTATAGTCCGATTTTAATAATTCTTTTTTTTATTGGAAAGGGTATACTCCGAAGTTGGTCCCATTTAAATTTGGGAAAAAAATTTCAACCCTAATAGTATGAAAATCGACAATGATTGATTATTCACGCACTGATTATGTCTATGACCGCGCATACCTTTAGACAGAATAGTCCGAATTAAATTATTATCTTTTGATTTGAAAGAGTATACCCAGAAGTTGATCCCATATACATGTAAACATGAAAATAGCAACCCCAAGGGTAAGAAAACCGGGCATGATTTATAATTCAGCTTTTGAGTTGTGTATTACAAATAAATTAAGCTTGTAGTAATTAGTAAGATCATAGCCACACAAAATTATAAAATAAAAACTTTTTAACAAAAAATTAAACCGCCGAAAAAACTGAAAAGCAAAAAATAATAAACCTTTTACTTTATTCATCTTAATAACTAAGTTCTTAAACTAATGTAAGTATACCTAAGAAATTTTGAGTCGGCGCCAAACAACCAATGAACAAAGATCATTAGATTACTTAAATTCACAAAAAAAACAAATCAAATTAAAAACACAATGTGAGATCTCCAGCGGTAACGTGTGTGCCCGTTCGGGTTGCTTCGTAAGCGTTCGGCATGCAAGGGGTGTGTCACGCTGCGCCGCCGCCGCGCATCACGCTTTACGTAATTAATTAATTTGCTTGATTGGCGCCGACTTAAAATTTCTTAGGTATACTTACATTAGTTTAAGAACTTAGTTATTAAGATGAATAAAGTAAAAGGTTTATTATTTTTTGCTTTTCAGTTTTTTCGGCGGTTTAATTTTTTGTTAAAAAGTTTTTATTAAATAAATTTTTCACCCAATGTTTTCAATAAGATACTCTCACACATTTTCTTTTATACATACCTATTCCTGAGAAATGCAAGCACAATAATGGAATGGATGGAGCTGTCTATATATTTGGCAATTAAATATAATCATGTAGCAATGGGTTAGATTCAAGGAAGAAAGAGTAGACTGAACATTTGGGAAAGTCACTCTGTTCTTTTCTATTTTCGGTGTAAGTTCTTATTGCCGAGTGTCTAATCTCAAATAACTTTAACTTTCCAAGCGATATAACACTTTTTTATTACTAAAACTATTTTGTAAATAATATTGGACTCTACAGCCGACGTTTATGCAACAATCATATCGATTAAGACCGTGACGCATCACCCTGATATTGGATAATTAGTCACGCGTGGGTAGCCTTACATTGACATTCATTCTCAGGTCCTATTTAACGCTTGTCAATATCTCTTTAAGGACTTATAAATAAACATCGAAATATAATCACAGTGACGATTAATAGCAAGCGAATGGTTATTTTCACTTCGTTTTAGCTAAACAGTCATCAATTAATATTGTATTTTTTATAATCGACTGATAGCATTCTTATTACAAAAATATATAGAGTTATTGTATACACAGTTTTATGTTTACTACTAGTTTTTTTTAATAAAAGCTATCAGATATTTAAACTAAGGTTTTACTATGGTATCGCGTAAATAGTATTTGGTGATATGGCTCGTAGTTGTATAGATCTGTTAAACGGTAAACGAAATAAATATAAATGTTAATTAAATACATATTATTCTCCAACAAGATAATGAAATAAATCACTGAATTTGAATTAATCTTGTAATCGTGTATACAAAACGCTTTTTATTAGATCGATAAATATCGGATTAAGTTAATTACCAACTATTGATTGTGGAGTTCAATGCTGTTATAACACAGATACTTTCTTGTCGCCAAAACACCACTAACTACAGTAGTCCGGTGAAGCTGTTAAGACCTTGCTAGGTCAATAGCGTAGTCAGTTCGAGAAAAAAAAAAAAAACCACTAACTATTTTAAGTTCAATTGTTTGTTACTAGATTACAATTTGAAAAACTTGAAACTACGATTTTACTGAATTTAATATTTTAAGTGCCGCGTCTGACAGTTTGTGAGTAGCATTTTCATTACTCGTTTACTCAGAAGTGTGTCGGGCACGTGTCTCACATATACACTGTTTATTGATACGAGATTGCTTATAATTACGTTTTAACCGTTGCTAGTTTGTGGTCAAGTATTCAAGCTAACGTCCACGGTACAGTTACCCGGCTTTTGATTTGTCACGTCACAGAGAAGACCGAGATTATTAGTTAAATTCGGTTTCATAAATCGTTACCTTTGTCAGGCTGTGCGATAAAGAGAGCGCTTTACAAACTGACGTAGACTGATCTTTCTTGAATGTAACAACTTCTCTCTGACGTCATAATCAAACGTTGAATACTGAGACCGTAGCTTGTGTCTCGGCAAATTGTCCTAAGTATAATTAAACTTGTTAGTTCTTTTGTTAAGTTCAAGTACAAAAAGCGTAGTAGTAAGATGTTTTATTCCCGCTACGTATTGTGTCATTGCAGCTATGACCTTACTA
This sequence comes from Antheraea mylitta, assembly GCA_014332785.1. Taxonomy (NCBI): domain Eukaryota; kingdom Metazoa; phylum Arthropoda; class Insecta; order Lepidoptera; family Saturniidae; genus Antheraea; species Antheraea mylitta. Next base: position 4,968,080 of record JACEII010000026.1, on the reverse strand, counting down.
TTAATATTTACCAGCATAGTATATTCTATATTTACTTCAAGTTTAATGTATTCATACTTAAAGGGAAACGTAGTTTCCATAATTTTGAGTGATAGCCCCCCTCTTTTTTCGAAATGACTACGCTATTGACCCAGCAAGGTCTTAACAGCTTCACCGGACCACCTATTTTGAGTGATAGGTAAAAGCAGAAGTCTAGTACCCGTACTAGTAAATAGAGCGAGAGAGGATCAACGGACGGATTATACCTATATAAAATATACAATATCATGATTCTTTATTCCCCAGTTTTTTTATTTAAAACCGAATTGTTTTTTTTTTAATTAACAGAAGGAGTTTGGCAGTCTGTGTCTGTAGGTTTTTATTTCATTTATTTTATTCTCTGTTTTTTTTTTTTGCTGAACATCTGGAAACGGCGTTATAATTGGCTAATTATATAACTTATAGAAGACTTTATGATAATATGATAATATGATATGATAATAGAAATAATTTGTGGTGTTATAAAAACATTTACTCTAGTTTCCTTATCAACGCTTGAAACACAATATGTCTGTATGGAAATCACATTACTAAGCATCATTTCTGATTACGGCGAAACGATTAAATCTGTAGAAGTTAAAAGAAATTAATAGGTACATGAAAATAATAATAATTTGACCGATTGTAAGCAGTGTCAAACCGTTTACCCTTATCGTCTACACCCATCTGTCTCGATGCACCGTTGCACATCGAACAATGGTCGCCATTCATGCAGCGATTTCTCTTTTTTTTATCATAAAAATGGATTTCTCGTTACCCAAAAAACACGTTTTATAGGGAAAGTTTACCGCGGCGTCGGTATTAAGTACATGTGAGGGTGAGGTATATTTTTTATAACAATTTTTAAATATTTTCTCTGAACTATATCACTATTTTCTTATATTACTTCTGAGTGAAAAGGATTAAATTTTCTGTTACAACTTAATTATTTTCATACAACTAGGGATATATAGATACGGAACAAGTGTAAAAAACTGACATAAAATAACAGGTTTCCAAAAAAATTTTGTAGGTGGCAGAGCCCCGCTGAAGCTATCTTTGGTTTCAACATGAATAGGTCGGCTCCTCCGGGGTAGTACCACCCCTCTCACAGATAACCGACGTGAAATAACAGTGCTTGCATTGTTGTGTTTCGTTCGGTCAGTGAGAGAGCCGGAAGCTCACGTGCCTTCCTCTTTCCTTCTTTCTCTTTCCTTCCCCTCCCCCTTCTCCCATATACAGGCTGGCAACACACTTGCGACGTCCTTATGTCGCTAGTGTCTATGGACGGTGGTGATCACTTAACATCTCGTGACCCACCAGTTTGTTTGCCTCCTTTGATATAAAAAAAAAACAAACAAATAGATGTTTACTAGAAAAATTTCTATGGTAAATATTGAACTCCCGTTCCTTGATGCGCTGACCGATAACTCTACTACTACTACTATGCCGTCGTCGAATGAAATCAGTAAATCACAAAGTCAAGGGATGTTTGTCCCTGTAGCAGTACATCCAGCACCTGTCAGCTACCGCATTGTAGTGACTCCCCTCCTAAATGCAAACTATTCTCTCAAAATGAAATTATAGACATTTGTAGGTTTTTTTTTCGAACTGACTATATTATTGACCTAGCACGGTCTTAACAGCTTCACCGGACTACCATTTGTAGGTTATATTTAGCTACTATTTGTTTTATAAATTAATTACCTTCGCCCGTAGCATCGATACCTCAATATTATACATGATTTATTAATTTAAAAATCTCTATCCTAGTAATCTAACGGTAGTGTTGTATTGGTAATTTTTTCTTAGAAGTATTTCCATAGGAATATTTAATACTAACCTCTGCCCCCGACTTCGTTCTCGTGGAATCGTTTCAAGGAATAAAGACCCCATTTTAAAACATTCTTCATAGGTGCTCTGTTCCCATTGGTATTAGCATGATGATATATAGCTTATAAACATCGGCGATAGATGAGCTATATAATAATATTGAAAGAATTGTTCAAATCGAACCAGTAGTTCCTGAGATTACCCCATACAACGCCACAACGTCACAAACTCACAAACTTTACCTTTTTATAATATTAGTATAGATATTGTATGTAGTCATTATGTCTTGACTTAATTTATATTTAACCTCATAAGTGATTACTTACTTTATCTAATGTAATTAAATAAATACTAACGTCTGGTTAAAGAATGGAGAGGAAGGTTAATCTGGTAAAACGAGTATATAATTCGGATCCATGATTTCCAAGTAATAAGCAAGGCAACGGACATAAAGACACAAAGAGATATTGCCTTTTTTTAATATGTTAGGATATTACGGTAATACGTAGATGTCTGACGTATAATAGTAAGTTAGTACTCTAGTATAACATAGTATAGTAATAATATAGCAGATAGTAGTGGTAGAGCCAAGCTGAAGCTATTATTGTTTTCAGCACTAATGGGTCGGCTCGTCCGGGGAAGCATCACCCTCTCAATGAAAACCGACGTGAAGTAATAGTGCTTGCATTGTTCGTTCGTTCGGTCAGTGAGAGAGCCGGAGACCCACCTACCTTCCCCTTCCTACTTCCCTTCCTGCCCCCCCACACGCTCCTCCCAAACACAGGCTGGCAACGCACTTGCGACTCCCCTGGTGTTGCAAGTGTCTATGGACGGTGGTGATCACTTAACATCAGGTGACCCATCTATTCGTTTACCTCCTATGACATAAAAAAAAGATAGTTATATTAAATAATAACAATAGTTGCTCACATTTAAAATGATTTTTGGTATAACTAATAAAATAAAAGAAAGGAATAGGAGATTTTGGCAGGATTTTAGTCTGTCATATAGTGGTTTTATATTTTATTCATAATCTTGTGTTATTTGACTCTATATTGTGTAAATTTAGTGGTGTTTTACGTAATATAGTTAGTTTATTGTGCGTAAGTGAAGTGAATGCAAAATAATACCACGGAGCATGAAATTTTGAGATGCCACAAAAACTCCCTGGAAGGTTCTAGCAAGGGATCCACCATCTTGTTAGAATATTGATTCACACCATGTTTAATATTGAAATGATCGCACGGCGCTTGTGATATTATTGGCTACGTGACAATGACATTAATAATCGGAAAGATTTATTGCCAAAAATAAAGTTAAAAAAAAGAAAGGAAAAAAGTTAGGACCAAGAGTCTCCAGAGATAAAAAAAAAACTAGATATCATTATAAAGAATCTTCTAGTGAATAACTTTTTGAAATATGTAGACAGACGCATATGAAATATTTTTTATACTACAAACTTTGGTGTTTGAAAATGTATTCTCTTATGGAGGTTATATGAGAGATTTTTTTTTAATTTATTAAGGCCATAATACAAGTCCTTTAAGCCTGAGAGATTAAAGTTCCTGTGATGTTGCTGATAGGAAATACCGTCGGGAATGCGACTACATGAGTAATAAAACATTAACAAATTCAAATTGATTTAACAAAAATGTCGTAACCCAACACACGTAGTAGTCGATCCCCAAAATCCCCTAGCGCTCCGCGGGGAATCGTCATGAATATCAAACCGGCATCGCATTAGTGCCACGGACTTATCTGATCCGGATTAATCCGGTAAAAAGCGGTCATTATTCCGCCTTCATAGTTCAGATGGGATTTTTTATTACCGCCACACCTATTGCCTTTATTACTGCAGATTGTCATCCGAGCGGATGATTTCAATTTTTTTTTAATATAAAAAATATATGCCATGTTTCGGTACTTTGAGTTTAGTTGATATGAATTTTTAAGGCAAGCAGTATTTTCGAACGACTCATTTTAAATATGTAAGTCATTGAATAATTGTAATTGTGTGCTTCTGTAAGTGGTGAATTTACAATTTTAAACATAATCGTTGACTATTCTCGGTATGATAATTTTGACGCTAAACTAGATCGAAGTTTTCCAGTTCACACTACCTCACGATATAAATAAAAGAAAAATAAGTCCATAACAAAATTTAAACAAATGCTTCAGTATCGTGGAACAAATGAAGTTTCTTTCGTAGTATATCAACTATGCCAATATTACAGGCAAAGTTTGTGAGTTTGGACGTTCGAAGTAATCATCGGTACAACTGATCCGATTTTAAAAATTCTTTCATTGTATGAAAGATATACTATCCCTGAGTGCCAGAGACTACTTTTTATTTTGGTACTTATATAATTTCAATAATTAAATACAATAAATGTAATTAAATTCGCCAAAAAATCTATAATATGGCGTGCGCTGCTTGAACGGTCTGAAATAAAATCAATATCAAAAATACTCATTACTGCTGTACAAAAATTGCAGTGCGTTTTAAAATACAAGTGAAACCGGTAATAACCGATTTGAGGCAGATGGACTTACATGGATCCAATGGTTATTGATAAACGTGTTTATTATATTATAGCTTAACAAATACACCTAAATGAATTACTAGCATCCGAGAAAAATTAAACGAAACGTAGAATTAAATAAAAATTTCGTAATTCATATATTTTTTCGATTGTGCAACAAACATTTTATTGTACATTATTTCGTGTTATCACGATATAAAAATACCAATCATAGTGTATCCGAAACATTATTCTGACAATTACATTTAGGTGGTTCGAATCGAAGAAAGATTTTGTCTTGTTCTTCAGTACGGTGTGACGACATTCTGACGTGATTACAAATGACAATGACAAAAAAAAACATTTTTAATGAAAATATGCCACATTTTTATTTACATATAATAAGTATAATTTAATTTATTTACAGAAAAACATCTACTTCTTAAATTATGAACTTTTTTTTCGAACTGACTTCGGTATTGACCCAGCAAGGTCTTAACAGCTTCATCGGACTACTTAAATTATAAACTAAATATGTTAAACACATTGCTCTATCCACTATTTAAAGATTTATGTTATCCTAAAGGTGCAGATCATGCAAAGATCATATCTCGTCACATTAGCGATAATAATAGTGATAGCATCACTCGACACAATGCTATCATATTTTCATCTACCCTATGCTTTAGTCGACATTTTGTTAACGCAACAAAATATTCGTTCTCTTTTACGAAGAATATTATTACTATAAAATTATTTGTAATTATAAATACAGAAATTAAGTGTAATGATTAACAATACAGAAAAAAAGGTACTCGCGTATTAACGCACAACTGAAGTGCAGACAATCTACACATAATTTGTTCGGGGTTGTCAAGACAGCAGAGGCAGCGGTCGACGAGTGAATTGCGGTGGCGTTAATACACATGTATCAAAGAAAGTTGTATGAAAAAATTTTACTTGTGATAATTTGGTAAAATTCAAACTTTAACTACAGAACTGAATCTTGAGTGTAGCTATCTCAACAAGTTTTATAAAGTAGCGTGTGAAGTTTTGATAGTTCTTTATAATAATAGTAATGACAGTTGTTAATGGCTGAATGTTTATAATCCTGTGCCTAAAACGACACTACACACGTTCGCGCGAATGACAACGCTTTTTGTCACCAAAAAATGTCACACTCACACTCAAGTGGTATCGTATACAATTACACTATATTTAAAGAGTCATTATATTATGATAGGATTTATTTTTATGAATAAGTAGATCCGTGTGAATATTTTCACTTGTATTTTCTCATATGACATGGGTTTTTATGGGAAGTATTTATTGAATATTAAAAAATATACTTTTTCTTCGTTTACTTATTGTTTTTGAAATAAATACATAGGACTAACTAAGTAAAACGCTGCCGATATAAAAAATAAGGTAAATAAAACAAAAATTATGAATAAAAAATAAAAGTAGTGACGGAGTAAGATTCCTCCAAAATGTCAATATAATGTTTTATTGGTACTAATGGCTTGTACACAGAAATAGGCAAAGATGTTTTAGCTAGACAGCCATGTTTTAATTGGCTTAATATGTGATTCTTGAGTTCAAGCAATCTTTTTATTGTATTACAATTAACTAAGCAAAATATTTAAAAAAGTATATGGAACCTGCTTTTGTAGTAATGAAATAAATCAAAATATTGCATTTAACACTTTAAGCGAGTCGTCACGCTGTAACGCTTGTCTTTTAATCCCTGTAAACAAGTATTCATATGTAAAACTTACAAGTCCCTTTCTATAAAACTGTTCGACTTATTTTGAATATTTAATTGCGTGACATTGTCACGCGGTGTGTGTAAATATGGCGTAAGAGCGTGACAATCGCCTCGTCACGGTTTGGGTGTTTCATACACATGTAATTATTGTTATTAATTACTATTCGTTTGTTTTTCCTTAAGAACGGTATCTGTTTTACACTTTCAATTTATATTCCAGATTCTACATCTGCATGTCTGGTACTCGATTAGTGGAATTCGATCTGAACTATTTTAAACATTATTTAGTAAGAAAAATCAGCTGCGTTTATCTTCCCGATCATTCCTTAGATTCAAATCCTAATACTGCATGCGTTAAATGCACATACTATACTACATATTATGTAGTCATCTAAAATAAAGCTTATTTATTAAGGTACCCCGTAGTCCGGTGAAGTTTTTTTCTTCATCAACCTGACTACGCTATTGGCCTTCCAAGGTTTTTACAGCTTTACCGGACTTTGTAGTCCGGTGAAGCTGTTAAGACCTTGCTAGGTCAATAGCGTAGACAGATCGAAATAAAAAACCATTTATTAAGAAGAATTGAATGATTTAGTCTATATTACTGATCGTTAGTAACTTGATTAACTAAATCATATAGTATAAATTCTTCACTATTAATGAGTGATTGTAGATGCTTTCCATCTTTACTATAAATAGTGGAATAATTTCATTGTTTTAGGATAAAATATTTATTTAACGTAATATTCTCATACTTATTATCACGATTATATTAACGATACTATAAAATATAGAGATAAATTCTTTCTAGTTAGACGTAAGGAATTATAATTTATAATTAGTGAATGTAGGTAATTAAATACTGTGACAGTACTTAATATAGCAAGTCAGTATAATGAAATCAATTTAAAAATGATCTAAATCTTTTAGCCCTCAAGTCTTCTACCATGAAATACCATGGGTATTTTAATTTTTTTTTCTAAATAGACAAACTTAAAAACGATTATTTGATTCCGAACGGATCAAATCTTATGATACATTAAAAATCATAAATAAATAGTTAATCCTGAGACATAACTGACAATGCTCATCTTGCAAAAGTCAGCCCTCAGGTGTGGGAATAGTTGACACTAGATTTCATGATGAGCCAAGTCTAAGCTTTAGTAATATATTTCGTTTTTTTTAATATCTTTAAATTTTAATAACCGTGAACTAACCGCTCGCTTTTAAAAACGTATAAGATATGAGGAACTTTAAAATAACCGCTAGATTTATATAATACTTGATTAATATTTAGTCATTTCATAACTACCTAATTCGAATTTATAATTACTAATCCACCTTCGACCATCAAGAACAAAAAAAAAATGAAGAAAATCGGCTAAGAAACATAGGAGGGAGATGTTAACTGTTCTCCCACTACCGATTTATAAATAGATAAGGTTTTTAGTATGATTTCTAAATTTATACACCGTGGATATTTCCAATTTTGTGTAAAATTCGAAAAATTTCCAAAAATACTAAACTTCTTACAAACAGCTAAAATTCAACTTGGCCTATTATGCAATGTAACGATCCAATCAGCTTCAAATTAAGGACCCATTCTTATGTGATTAGCATTATCTGATGCCAAACTTCAAAAATATTTATAGAACATGGTACTATAAGATGCCTACCAGCATTCCTAACAAGGGAAACACAAATGCAAATTAACTGACTGTGCCAATGTGTGGGGTGTATGGCCCCAATGACCGGCATTGTACTCTAATAGTGACGATGCTGGGGCACTCCCCTATACACTGCCCTACTTAGATACACGGTCACCCTTCGATCGTAGAGTGAAGCTAGTACCATGTATTTGATGGCATATGAAATGTTAAGTACTCAGTCGTACACGCAAAGAATTAAGAAATCACAGAACGGTCACGCCATACATGTTTCCAAATTCCATGAAAGATAAAATGACTTAAACATATCCATTTCTATAAATTACAATAAAATGTATCCTTCTGGATACCACAAATAAAATCGAAGTTTCTTATTGAAATATAAGTATATTATGAGTGCACCCATTGCACATGTAACTACAGAAAATATTTTCGTCACATTAAAATGTAACAACGCCATCTTTTCGGTGTTTTATGTACTACATCGTGAAGTTCGTGTGATTAAGATAAACCAATAAACGTTTACGAGCGTTTTTTAAATTTTTTTTTAAATAAACTTCTTTTTTTTTCTTTCTTCTTCTATATAGCTAAACCCACAATCTTTAAATGGTACATCGTAAACCGATTTTTAAACCTACATTTTACCCTAAATTATATTTACGTTAAAATGTGAAATTCCCATGAAAATTAATTTAGTAGTTTTGAGATGAGCGCATTTTGCTTAGACAACTGTTTTTAACAATTGTTTTATTATATTTTATTACACTCTCTATATCACCTGATATCAATTTTGAGCAAATTTTTCAATGTAATTTACATGACTGTAAAGCGAGTTATTATAAAAATAGGTAAATATTTCTATTCCCTTGCTTTTGATACAAATTATTCTTCAATTTTTTTAGTAATAGAATATTATATTTACATGATTTTTATTACACTTTTATATTGCTGTATCTTTGAAACCAGACTTGCGTGGTTATTTAGCTATATAGACGTTAAGGGCCCGAGATATAAAAAGTGTTATTTAAAATGTGTAAAAGGATACCAAAAATATTTCTTACTGTAAAATAACTGCTTATACAAACAACTAACAACCTCCCATCACTTGGTAGGTATTAAATATAACACAATACGCCATCCAAATTAATCTAACCCGGACATACAATCATTACTTCAATAAATTATTTAAAAAAATATATTCACACACGTCAAGATCATGAATTTATAATTAAAAAATCTGTTAATTGTTGATAAAAATATAAAAGAGTATAAATACAATTTATAATCATACATTTGTAATCTATTCTATATATATTAACTGTAACAAGTCGAAATCTGTACATTAAATATTTTTTGAAAATTGTAATCAGGGTAGACTATGCTATCGATATAGAAGTCAAAAATAATCTTTTTACAATTTTTGTCTATCTGTCCGTCTTTCTGTCTGGCCCTATGAACACGCATCACTCCGAACCTACTGAACCAATCTTGACGAAACTTGACATAGTCATAGCTAATATTACGAGATTACATCAAAGATCAAAGAACTTTTTGTCCCATAAAACGCAAAGGGTTCTCCAGGATGAAGGATTAAAGTCTAGAATCTAAACCCGTATTACTCTGAAAGTACTGAACCAATTTTAACGAAACTTAAAACAGTACCGAAACTTAACTGATATTACAAGGCTATATCCAAGATACTTTTTGTCCCATAAAACGCAAGGGTTTCTCCAGGATAACGAAAGGTTTAGGTGCTGACCGGGCACGGCTGCTTCGGTTGGTACCTGCACCGGATAGCTCGCAGGGAGCCAACCGCCGTATGCCACGGGTGCGGCGTTGACCCGGACACCGCGCAGCACACATTATCTGAGTGTGCTGCGTGGGAGGAGCAGCGCCGCATTTTGGCTGTGGCGATAGGAGGGGACCTCTTGCTGCCGGGCGTGGTAGCGGCCATGATCGGTAGCGAGGATGTATGGAACGCAGTTACCTCCTTCTGCGAAGAAGTCGTACACCGTGGGGTTTTAGTCCGTGCGAGTCGGACATGACCCACCCTCTCCCCCGGGAGGGCGGATATCTATAAGGGATTTCCCCACTTTAAAAAAAAAAGATAACGAAAAACAAAAATTTTTTGCTAACGTAACTAGACTTTTTTGCGACACTTTAGTACAAGAGCCGGCCACGTTGGAAGAACAAGAATTTTAAAATAGCTGGTTCTTTAATATATCAATATATATTTTTTTGTATCATAGGAAGCAAACAAACAGGTGGGTCTCGTGATGTTAAGTGACCACCACCGTCTATAGATACTAGAAACTCCAGGGGTGTCGCAAGTGCGTTGCCAACCTGTATATAGGAGAGGCGGAGGGTAAGGGAAGGGAAGGAGGAAGGGGAAGGTAGGTGGGTTACTGATACAATCTTAAATATATGCGTCGATAACATACGCTACCACAATTATCGCTATCTTTATCGTGCAGCCAGTACTACACTAAACTATAGCTATAGCTGTGTTATTATTTTTATAGCAATAAATCGGTCCAATTATTGAGTAAATAACTGAATTAGTCTGAGAGATGAAATTTGTACTTATTTTTATCTAAATATAATTATGATAAAATTACTGCTATTTCAACATTTTTACTTTTATTTTTACTTCAAAAAAATAGCATCAAGCACATTATTGTCAATAATAATGTCTTTCAATAATAATTCCAATTTAATAAAGTTTCAAAGTTAGTTAAAAAAAATTCTAAAATTATTTAAAAATCAATATTTTTGTCTGTAAAGGTACGATATGCACAAATAAACGCAACGTTTACCGGCAGCCAGGTAGCTAGAATGTAGTTCGGATGAATATAATATATAAAGCTGGCTTGATGGATTCTTTCCGGTATGACCTCTGCCTATGTAAGCAATATCGCTAATATCAAGTGTGACAAATACACGTTATAAATTTAATGCCAAATATGCAGTGTTACAACGTAGAATAATCTACAATAGAAACATATCAACATAGATAAATTAACAAAAGTTGATAGGCACTATGTTGTGAGTGGTATAGAGATTATTTATAAGAATATATTAGAAATATATTTAAAATTTGTTTCCGCAATAGTTTCTAACTCTTAGACAATAGTTACAAGCAAGTGACAGTTGACGCTTCGACGCGATGTTTGACGTTTCGACACGGTGTTCATATATTTTTCTTCAATGCAATGGAGTATAAAAAGGTTTTAATACAAGTTGAAGATAGTTATGATAAAGTGATAGAAATATTTATTTAGTTTTATGTAGCTTAGTTTTTATCTCAATTGAACCTGGTAGACTACGAAAAGGTTCTTGGCTTATATTAAAAAAAAATCACATATAATCTGGGTATATGTTTGAGTGAGTCCGTGGATTGTTTCAATTCACAATTGGAAATGGTAGTTGTGGCTGCAATCGGGTATCTGTTTTATTAAATTTTCGCGTTTAAAAATACAACTGATAACCAAGTGAAGATACAGTAATAACCACTTTGGTGCAAACGAAGTTGCACAGGTCAGCTAGTTGTTAAATAATTTAGATAAGACTAAAATAATGTACAGAATAATAGTCGGTGTTATGAACTTTTTGGTAAACATTTAAAAACTTTTTGGGAAAACCTTTACATTTAGATTTACACACATTATTCGAAGGTTCAAAAATGGAATAAAAATTAACAAGAGACCCGAGGTGCCCGTCAAGAGGGCGCAGATTCGCAATTTTTTCTATCAAAATTTCAGTCCGTTCAAAATTTTTGTACTGAATCTATTTTTTTACATATAATTTTTATATATTTATTTCTTTTGTGAATCA
>JACEII010000026.1:4829308-4951438 GCA_014332785.1 Antheraea mylitta | reverse complement strand
ACCACCCCGCTATCGCCATTGCCTCGTTCGTTGATCAGCAGGGTGCACCACGTGCAGGTGAGGTTGGCTTGGGTGTCTCAAGTCTTAAGATGTTATTCGACACCCCTTACACCCCAAGTTGGTCGTATAGATAGGAAAATAGCAATTGGTTTGAGTAAATAATCTTTAAAAAAACAGTACTAACATAGCTCCTGTACTGTACAAGCAATTTGTACTCTATAAAGCTATGATGATTCCGTTAACCAATCATGCATAATCCAAGCATAATATATAATAGTATATTAAATATATATTGATAAAAATTATATTAAAAAGTTTATGAAAATCAAATATGTCACTCAAACTTCTCGAAAGTCCATTGCTATCAAGCTAAAGGTCACCGATCTATTTTTGTTCCCCAAAATATGATCCGCAGTAGAAATGTTTAGGATAATTTTTTTCAATCAAGATTAATATTTTAAATTTAGATTTGCCTCTGGCTTGCATCCGTGTAATCTAAAAAAAAATACGTGTGGCACTCGGGGACTGCCGCGGTAAAGCTATTGCATAACATTTTTTATTAACTTATGCAATTATAACTATTTCTTTATTTTATTTATGCAGTATTTTTTTCCTTTGTTCTTTTTTCTTTGATATTAATTCAAGTTACACTTTTTGAGCGTGGTGACCGATAAGAAAACAATTTTTTTTCTTTTATTAAATAAATGAGAAGTTAATATAATTTGATTATCTTACAATACATGTAGGTTATTCAGGAAAACACTTTGTACACAGATTATACGATTACAGATATTCACTGTTGTACATAGATGATAAATACCTATACACCAGTATACTTTCTCACAAACAGCTGATTACGTATTCGTCCGATTTCGGAGCAGCTCATCTCGATCCGCACCCGATTAGGCCTCCCACGGCAGCGGCTCAAGCCTAGGTTCGATCCCTTGGTAGGGAGCCCTTGAGTGCGTTGCTTGCGCAATACGTTGACACACAAACCGTCACACAACCGACACCGACACCGACACACAATACATCACCACTACAACACTACACGATCACCCCCACACACGTGCACGCCTACACGCTTACACATGAAAGTGGAAGGGTTTACTTTTTTTCCTTATCGAACTGAAAAACTCTCAATTTTCCGATAATAAATATATCGAGGAGTTGTTGAGGCGTGTATGCTTGGTACACATATACGTTTCAACAACTCATACATATATGAATAGTTAGCAAGATTAGCTAAGATAGGTCGCGATTTTGCAAGCAACAGGCAACAGCCATGCCGAGGTGTGCCTTGCACCCTTGAGCTGGTTGCCAAAATAAAATCGGCTGAGTGCCTTAAGCGCTCGCCTTAGTAGTCCGGTGAAGCTATTAAGACCTTGCTGGGTCAATCGCGTAGTCATCTCGAAAAAAAAAAAAGTCTCGATCCGTGCGAGCTTTGTGCAGTCGTACCATATATACGTTAAGCGAACGCTCGGCCGAGCTACATAGTAGGCAGAGTGGGGGGGGGGGGGGTTAGGTCTTTTCGTTACGGAATTTTTGGATTCGGTCTTCACGCTCAAGGCCCGCGATAGAAGCTGTGCAATAGCTTAAAACTTCTTCAGATGAAGTCCGTTCTGGTGAATACCGTCAGCTCTACCATCCAGAGCAACTTATTACTGGTAAAGAGGACGCAGCAAATAACTACGCACGAGGGCATTACTCAACCGGACGCGAGATTCTGGGCCCCGTTATGGAGAGAGTACGGAAACTTGCTGATCAATGTACGGGATTGCAGGTAAATAATAGTAATCTCAAAAAGTGTATTTAAAATTGCTTATTCTCAACTAAGGCATCCGTGCTCGAATATAAATTATATGATTTAATTCATCATTACCATGACCTCATAAAATACTATTTTGAGAGGTATTGTATGAATCCCTGGACCTTATTATATAGATAACTAGCTGAGCCAGCCATGCGCTGCTGTGGCTTAGTTATTATATGTTGAATTGAATAAAACAAGTAAGAAGTAGCTACACTATAAACACAATTATAGCTAAAGAATAAATTCAAAATTTAAATGTGGCACCTTCTACCAAAATATCAATAACATTCGATCCAACAATTGAATGTCAACAAACTACTTTAAAACACCACCTGTTCGATACTGATGAAACTTTCAACTAATAACAATAATCAACATTGACTTTTTTTTTATAATATCAAAGGAGGCAAACGAACTGATGGGTCACGTGATGTTAAGTGTTCACCACCGTCCATAGACACTAGCGACATCAGGGACGTCGCAAATGCGTTGCCAGCCTGTATATGAGAGAATGGGGAGGGGAAGGAAAGGGAAAGCAGGATAGAGGAAGGGACGTGGGCCTCCGGCTCTCTCACTGACCGAACCAAACACAACAATGCAAGCACTGTTATTTCACGTCGGTTATCTGTGAGAGGGGTGGTACTACCCCGGAGGAGCCGACCCATTCATGCTGAAACCAAAAATAGCTTCAGCGGGGCTTCACCTACAAATGACATGAATTAAATCCGTAATTAACAAATATTGAGGTCCTTGATCGGAATATAAAATATCGTCTCTATCAAGTTGGACTATACTATACGTAAATGCTAACTTTCATAAAGATCGGTTAAATAGCTTCGTAGTTAATCTATCATATATTTACATAATATGCATTTTAAATAATAAAGGAGATTTTAAAATACGATCATGTAAGGAAATGTATGAAATTGAAAAGGCTCACGATTGAAATTTGTTTTCAAATTTCGACCTTTTTACTTAGGGCTTCTTCGTTTTCCACTCATTTGGAGGCGGAACGGGTTCTGGTTTTACGTCACTGCTTATGGAGAGGCTGTCTGATGAATTTGGGAAGAAGAGTAAATTGGAGTTCGCTATATATCCAGCACCACAAGTAAATATGCAATCACTACAACACATATTTGTTTAAATTATTGTCTGTGAAGCTATTTTTAGATATATTTCTCCTACAGCAATTTCAACACTGGCAATCAAATAAGTAAAATAGCTAATTCCGCGAATTCGTCTGCGTCGTTTATTTCAATTGTTTTGTAATGTTTCAACGGCATTAGACAGCTTTTTTAACGGAAGCTCTCAGGTGGCTTAACTTTTCCAACAATTCTAACAGTTATCGTTATATATATCGTTATATATATATATATATATATATATTAATATATATTAATATGGGAAGCAAAAATATTGTACCCCTTTTTGACCTATTTCCCGTCAACAGGTGAACTTGAAATTTGGCATATTTAAAGTTTATATAGCGGAGAAGTGCAGAAAGCTGTTTATTCTATATAAAATGCATTAAAAGTATATTAAATTAATTAAAATATGCACTACTCACACTACTACTTGAATTTTACACAACATATACACACATGTAAATTAAAGTCATTTTGACAGCCGTCAATAATTACGAACTTCAAAAAAGGTTGTGAAGGAGGTTGCTATGCTCGACTATGTGTATTTTTAACTCTTACGTTCCAATTACCATTTTTCATCTTACAAGCAACAATGATATTATAAAGTATAACTATTATTACAATATTTATAACACGACTTACGTTCCACACCTTACATACTCTTTGAACTTAACTGGGCAAATTACAGGTTCATTTTACAATAATATCATAATTTTAACATGAATAATGTTGCATGCTTTATATGCCCTTTGAAATCAATTGGTCCAATTGTAGGTTAATTTTATAATAATATGATATGTAAATTCATAATATATAATACATATATAATTAATTGTTAAACATAAATTATTAATTGATAAACAATTTATCTTTAGTACATTTATGGAACTACTGAAATAATTATTATTCTCTTTGGTTTTATTTGATGTCAAAATTTTTAGGTGACAGGAGTGCTTTTATTTTATGTCATTTGGCTAAATGTTGTCATTAGAGATAGGCAATTTTACCAAAGTCAAAGTCGTTATTATAATGTTTATTTTTTTTTTTTTTGTCAAACTCACTTCAAATGATGTATTAATAAAAAAAAATGAGCCAAATAATACTTCGTATAATCAAAATAAGAGTTTTGTTCATAAAAGTAATCCATGACTTAGATCTCCGCGGTTACAATGTTGCAATTCAACCTCATGTAGCAACAAAAAAAATTTAATTTCAAAACCTAATGGTAGTAATAAAAACGTCTTTGTCTTGATCCATTTGATTGTATTGTGCATCCATTACTTTTCCAAACGATGATACTGGGCATATCACTATTTCTCATAATGAACAGACTACATTTAATTCAATATCACCCTGAAATACCACCCACCCATGGTGGCGTGTAAAATTAATTGCAAATTGTGTCATGGGTTGCGATAAATTTTTTTATTTTCCTAAAGTTATGTTTGCTTAAAATTTGAGAGCTTTAAAACCACGTGGTTTTTGTTTCTATTTTATAATTAATTTCAATTTTCATTTACACAGATTTTTTTATGTTAATACAATTAAAGATCATGGCAAATAGCAAATAACTGAGTAGCCATGATGAAAACCTTTGATGATAGAAGTATACCCTTTGACAAAAGAACTCTCCAATAAAATTCAAACTTTAAAATATCAATTAACTATGGTCGAATGTCGACCACTGGGCGCCCACTAGTTTCAATTAATTTACAAAAGATCTTCACAAATAATATACTTTTGAGTTTATCGCAAATAAACAAATAAACGTGGCGGTACACTTTGTTCTTTCAATAAATAATAATAATTACGCTTTTTTACAAGTAGCTAATTTGTTCTTAATTTACATTTCCACTCTAGGTCTCTACAGCTGTAGTGGAACCTTATAATGCAGTACTGACAACACACGCGACCATCAGCCACTCTGACTGTGCCTTTATGGTGGATAACGAGGCGATCTACGATATCTGCAGAAGGAGGCTCTCCATCGAAAGACCGTCGTATGCCAATCTCAACAGACTCATATCTCAGGTAAGGAATAAACGAACCTGCATTATGTAATAATGGATTCATAATATTATATATAATTCACATTTATAGGTTGTGTCATCAATAACAGCTTCATTGAGATTTGACGGAGCACTCAACGTGGACTTGACAGAGTTTCAGACCAACTTGGTGCCCTACCCGCGTATTCATTTCCCTCTTGCAGCGTATGCACCTGTTGTCTCTGCAGATAAGGTATATTGCTTAAAATAGCATCTAAACTAAAAACTGAGTATCCAAACAAACTATAATAAAGTTACGGTATATAAAAACTTGGTTTCACTTTAAGAATTTATGACATTCGGAAATGTATTTTTAATTTAACAGTGATATAGATAAGGATTGAAAACCTAACATTAAAGTGGACACTAACTAGTGAGCTCCATATGACCGCCAGAATTCGATAGCTAGCGAGGATACTATTTGCAAAATATTTTGAATTTTGCAGTTTTGTAATAGTCTTATGTTACAAATTTTAAGTCTAGTATTCTTTTCGACTGCGATTTAATTGTATGATCTTTTTTATCGCGTTCAATAGAAATACTTTACCAAAGCAACATTTATTCATTTGAATATTTACATCTATGGAAATTTTATCGAGCTTTTTATTATATCAGATGGATGTATAAATAATTGTGTTCAATTGGTAGGCATACCACGAAGGTATGTCAGTGTCGGAGATCACGGCGGAACTGTTTGAGCCGCAAAACCAGATGGTGAAGTGCGACCCGCGGGACGGGAAGTACATGGCGTGCTGTCTGCTGTACCGTGGCGACGTGGTGCCGAAGGATGTCAACGCGGCTATTGCTGCTATGAAAGGAAAAGCTGGCATTCGATTTGTCGACTGGTGTCCAACTGGGTTCAAGGTTTGTTTACAGTTTAATTAAAGTATAAATATTATTGATTAATAATAATTTCTAAAAAATAATAAATGGTTAATAATAATAATAGTTTGGTTATTATGCATAAGAGACGTGGGTGGGAAATAGTGCCATGAAACATGGATTCTGACTTTTTTTTACATGGAGTAATCATTACAAATACCTATTCAACCTAGCCGGACAGCTGAGAATAGGTTATGTCCCACTTTCACGCACTAAAACCCCATGGTACCTCCTTACACTTTTAAGGCCGGGAAGTAGGTACTACCGACTGGCACTACATCCGCTCCTAAAGCCACAGAAACACTCCGGAAAGTTCTAACAAGATACCACCATCTTGTTACAACATTAAAATGATTCTTATAAACTTTTAATATTATTCGACTCGCCGGTGGCAGTAATAATTTACTAGAGGATGGTAACCAAAAATAAAACGAAAAAAAGAATCATTAAAATCGGTTCACAATTGACGGAGATATCGATTAACATACATAAAAAAAAATACATACAACCGAACATAGAACCTCCTCCTTTTTCGAAGTCGGTTAAAAAAAGGGTATCTTGTTGGTCTTTGTTGAAGATATTTTCACTTGCATGAGAAGTTAACAAGTAATATGGATACAATATTAATATTTACTAGAGGTACATGAAACCAATCTACGCAGTAATGAGTATCGATAATTTTATATAATGGAAAATTAATGAAGAGCATGAAAGCATTAAAAGTTGGAGAATCTGTGCAAAGAACTTAATCACCAAGTGTACTCGGCAACATATAATAGCGTTCAAACATAATCTTCGAGAGTAACCCTCTTACCGTATTGATGTTAGGTACACATAGTTATAGGCTAGAACTACAATGGTAATAATTCACAGGATTAAAAATGAGTGTTATTTTAAAATGATTATATAATAATGGCCGTATGGCGCAAATTCCTCTTAATATAATCGTTAACTAGAAGATGGTCTTGGCTACGGGATAAAGGAATAAATTTAGTATCATATATGTGCTAATTTTTATAACCAGGTGGGTATAAACTACCAGCCACCATCGGTGGTGGCGGGCGGCGACCTCGCACAGGTGAAGCGTGCGGCCTCCATGCTCAGCAACACCACCGCCATCGCTGAGGCGTGGGGGAAACTAGACCACAAGTTCGATCTCATGTACTCCAAGCGAGCGTTCGTGCACTGGTACGTGTACCTTACAGGAGTACTTTACAAGATTAATGATCAATTATCAATCAATACTCAACATACACAATTTGACCACATTATTGCTGATATTAGCTTGTTCAGGCTGTAGATCCTTACTGTTTTAAACCTAGTTCTTCTTCGGACTGAGCACAGTTTTCCAAAAAATGATAGCTTGTAATTTTGTTTCCTTTCTAGGTACGTAGGCGAAGGAATGGAAGAAGGTGAGTTTTCGGAAGCGAGAGAAGACCTGGCCACATTGGAAAGAGACTATGATGAAGTGGCCATAGAGACGTCGGACATGCAGCCGGGCTGCGAAGATGAATTATAACGTGGTCTCATTCTTCGCAAGAAATGTCGCGCTACGACATGCACTCTGCGTTATTCACCGCCAGAATTCAGTTTTAGGGAACCTGCATTTCAGGGTAATGTATATACCAACTAAAAATTAATCGTACGTGCTGTTTCATCCAGTAATGATACTTTTGTATTTACAGTAAATTCATGCAATGCTTGATCTTTGTTAAAACTGTAAGATCCACAAATTTTGGTATTCTTGGGATATTTAAGATAATACACGCTATTCAGAATTAATGTTAAAACTAAATGATTCTTTGAAGTAGGTTTATTTGACAGTTCTTCGTTAATTCCTGGATTTAGTAATGATGCTCAGATATGTCTACTAATGTATACTATTTCCACATGGTATCAGTTCATAGTACTTGATGGTTGCTACGAAGTGTCACCGCCAAAGCGGACGCCCCAAAAACCGCGGCCGCGTATTTTTTTTATTATTTATGGCAGAACCGTAAAATTTGATTAATAAAGGTTTGAAAATGTCCGCCGAGGTCGGATGGTACTCGTTTTATGGACCCTGCGAATTTTTGTATGGGATGATGTTGGTAAATACGAAATGCTGCAAAAGTGGAAAATCGAGGACTAATTTTACTTTTATTGTGGAGAAGAGCGTTTTTTAGACACGGTTCTTTTGCAACTTTTGACCTCCAACACTCGTAGTGATACTTCTAACGAATGATTTGTGGAACGTGTTATTCTAAAGTAAAAGATTAATCGTATTTACGCGATATCATCTCCATATTGTGTTCTTAACAATTATGTTTGCCTTTCTCGTAACTCTGGTTTTGTAGGTTTCTACGTTCAGCAGTCTTGCGATGGGTGTTTTTTTTTTATTAATTTCTTTTTTTTTACAAAATTTTATAAGCAAATACTAAACGTAGAAATTATTTTGTACGCATTTGACTAATCTGCTGGATATAGTGGACGCGGGGCGCGGCGAGTAGTGCGAGTGCGGTTTGTAGCTACATAAGTGTATTTGTCTGTCTCAGTGTCATTTTGTTTGTTGTAGTAATAACGAAAAAGTTAAGTACTACGTCTGCAGTCTATGTTCAATAAAATGTTCAATTGATTATCAGTTTGTGTCATTTTTTCATATCTATTAAATATAGCCGGCCTCTAGAATGCCCATTAGCATTTCCGATTTTTCAGGTGTAACATTTTTTAAACAAAACAAACAACTTGTGTGACGTGAAACAAGAAATATATTTCAATATCTCTAACAAATACATTTATATTCCAACTAATATTAGGTATTTTGTACATATCCTACGTGTTTTACAAAATTGACAAAACGAAAACTTTATAGATTTGTGTTATGTTAATTATTACTGGATATTTATTTTTACTCGAAATAAGTTTTGTGGCACGAACTACAATAAAGGGTCACCTAAGCATAAGGTTTACAGTGACCACATTCCCAAATTGAATTTTAATAGTGAAATTTAAAGTTATCCATCGCAAATGCGCTTGACTGAATAGACATTAAGTGATGGAAAAAAAGACCTTCACACTTCTTAAAGCCTGTTTGTCATATATAATAATCATCTTATAATATTATCTACATAGAAATTTTATCGTAAAAAAGAACAACATAATACATTTCTCATATAAACGATTATAACCTAAAAACGATAACCTATTTTATGCAAACAATTCAATATATTTAATTCGATTAAGCAACATTTTCAAATCAAAAATTTACTTACACAAAATTGCACTTGAAAGTGTCTTTATAAAAAGGAAACGAAGAGAAACATACGATACAGTTTATCTTAATAAAGTTTTTTTTTTTTAACTTTATATTTGGCAATCAATCTTTCCGTTTATTACTGCCATTGTCACGTAGTCAATAATATCACAAACTTCGTGTGATCATTCCAATATTATCGTGTGAAACCATATTCTAACAAGATGGTGGATCCCTTGCTAGAATCTTCCAGGGAGTTTTTGTGGCATCTCAGAATTTCATGCTCCGTGTTATTATTTTCCATTCACTTCACTTATGCATAATAAACTAACTATATTACGTAAAACACCACCAAATTTACACAATATATAGTCAAATAACACAAGATTATGAATAAAATATAAAATCCACTACATGACAGACTAAAATCCCGCCAAAAACTAATCTTAATAAAGTTAAACATTTAGTTGTAGTATGGGACCAAAATTATAATCAGTTAGCCGTTCTTACATATTCAATTACAGTTTAATATAACCATCCCCAGAATACACAAGCTTGTCACTCGCACAAACGCATGCCAGGTACTGGTAAGAACAAGCTACTGCCATGTGTATCAAGATTCGATCAGAAGCTCGCGTGCCAGTACAAAGCATGCTAGGAGATCGGAGTAGTGGGAAGAATATAAAAACTAGTATATGCTACCCGTAGGCATGTGTATCGCGGCCTCATGGAATGCTAGTAACTGGCATGCCGGTTTACCAGCACCTGACACGCCATTTACAGGCGTGTTTATTTGTGGCCTTAGAGATCAGACCCTACTTTCGAATATATGTTAGGCTACTCTTGATAATCTTAAAAGTGTCACTAAAAGCAGTGATAAGCTTGCAAGTTGGCTGATAAGGAAATCTATATTTGTCTCATCTGTATATCGGTGTTTGATATGAATTAATCACACTTCGTACTCCTCGGCCAAGGAGTCGGAAACCGTTACCTACAATTTCCTATGAGGTGGAGACTCGGACACGCTGGGGGTGAGGGAAAGTCTTCGGATATTAGGCTTGTCGTATTCCTCCATGGAGATGGCACGAGACATGCGACGCTCCACGCCAGGAGGAGGCAGAGACGTCAGCAAACCTTGACCTTGGCAGAACAGGAGCAGAGATTGCGCCACTTTGGCTGGCTGAAATTGAAATGGGAACATCATAATGTTTTCGAATTGATTTATAAATGGCCATCACTTACAAATAATAGATATAACCCGAAATAAAATGTATGGCCACTAAAAAAAGAAATTAGTAAAGTGTGTATTTTCGAAGTGAAAACTTATTTAAGCGCGTTGAGCGGTATTCTGTTGGCAAGAGAAAAACTTTGAATTCGCATTATAACATGTTAGTAAGCGTGACCGACCGTATTGTGCTTCCGCAGCTTGTGCCAGACTAGCCAGGCGTAATATAGCATCCTGTGTTCATGTAATATATTTTGTATTGATTTCGTAATCGGCTGAGTGCCTTAAGCGCTCGCCTTAGTAGTTCGGTGAAGCTGTGAAGGCCCAAAATAACCCCAATAGCGTAATCAGTTCGAGAAAAAAAAAATGATTTCGTATGTATATGTTTGGTTACTTAATAAACTGTAGTAGTACCTGGACGACCGAGCATAGCTCGATTCTTTAAAAAACATTTTTAAATTAGAATAAACTGTAAAGTAGTAAAGTAAACCTCACAAAATTAAAAACAGAATAATAAAATGGTATCTCTTTTGTTGTCACTCGGATTTGAACTGGGGTTAGACGGATTTTCGAAGCAACCGATTTCCATCTGAGCTATTTTTGTTTTGACAGCGCTGACAAAATTTACCTTTAGATTTTAGCTATATTTTTTCACTGCCTGAAAACTCAGATAAAAAGTTTTCTATGAATGAAATCTAGATCGAATGAAGCTAGATTAACTTATCGTTCCCGAAACCACCTACACACTGTTTCACGGAAATCGCATACGCTGTTTCCGAGATCCTCATTATATAAAAATATAGAAGAATTGCTCGTTTAAAGGTATAAGATTAGGTAAAGATATATGGTAGATATTGCTTAGAGTGGCAAAGATGTGAAAACTAGACTAATGTTATTAATTTCAATAGGTATAACAATAGTGAAATTCAAATTAATTCAGCCTATAAATTAGTTTTAAAATTCAAAAGGGTACACAGTTGTACCATCGTTTTCAGTTTTCAGTTCTATCGGCAGTCCTTCCGACTGCCTCGACTTTTTTATTGCCACAATTATTTAAAAATGTAGTTTGTAAAATGACACTGTACAAAAAACTACCAATAAGAAGGTACTCGAACGAACTTCTTCAAATTTGATGAAATAGGTAGAGATGTAGGCTAATTTCAATGATACTCATTTTCAGATGTCGACCAAAGACGGTCGATTAAAATCATTCATACAAATATTAAGTTACAAATATCAAGGTAGATAAAATGATCATCATGCATTACATAATATTTGTATTACAGTCTAGCCTCTGCCCGCAACTTCGTTTCCGTGGAATGAAGATATCCTTTATTTCTAACACGCAGCGGAAGCTCTCAAAAGAAAAAAAAACAATTTTAAAACATTTTGCATTGGTGCTCCGCTCCAGTCTTAGCGTGATGATAACCATAGCCTATAACCATTCTCAGTAAAGCAGCTACATAACATAGAAAGATTTTTTCAAATCGGACCAGTAGTTCCTAAGATTACCTCCTACAACTTCACAACGTCTCAAACACACAAAGTAGTATAGAAGTATGGATAGCACACTATAAGTTGTTGTGGTCTAGTGGTTTGACGAGTGGAATATCATTCCGATGTCCGCATTTTCGAAGCCGGCTAGTATCTACGTTTTTTCTGAATTCACACACATTTATTAATTTAAATTAGCAACACTGTCGGCTGACGGTGAAGGAAACTATCGTCAGGAAACTTACACTCTACTTTAAAATCGTCTACACGTCGTGGGCTGAAAAAAGGCCCATGATCACCCTGTACTGGGCCTTTTACGGACTGGTGACGATGGCATTATAAAAACGTACTTACAAAACATTATGGGACTATTTTTCCATTAAATTTATTGACACAAGTTGTATAGGAACTCATAACAATAATTATCTTTTTAAATATCTGTTAATTTTAAACGAATAAATACTAGTTCGAATAAGGAGAGTAAACAGTAATCAATGAATTCTAGAAAGGAAATTATCGCTTACTTTTATAAGCATAAATATTTAAATTACCGATACTCTTAATATATAAGTCCAATTTATAATTTGTTATTACCACTGTCATAACCGTCGCGACCCACGATAAAACGTGGTTCAACCTACTTCAACAAAAACGCATTAAACGCCTCCTGTCTTCACGTAATGATCAATCAGCTCCAGACTTAACATTCACTTGTCGATCCTGTGGGCGAGGCTGTCGCTCTCGAATTGGATTATATAGTCACGAAAACAAGGCTGCTTAAATCGTCTCGTGTAGACCTAAAGGCCATTTATATTACCACTGTCATAAATAACAAAACAACATAGGATATCATATTACTACAATTACTATGCGTAAATACAAAGTTAAATGACTTTTTAACAAATGTAAGTATTTATTCACATATTTCCAATAGAAATATTCGCTTAGCGTTGATAATAGATTCATACTTTTAGTGAAAAATCAAAAGAGAGATAGCCTTACCTTTAGATTTTATAATAGGTTTAGGCAATTATCTGACTAGGCTGTGCACTTAGAAACATATATCATATTATATTATTACATATTACTATGGTTAAAACGTACAATTTTTATAATCCATACGTAATACACACAAAACGTACAATTTTTATCAATTATAGAAGCGTAAACGGGAACAATATAACTGCAAGAATTCAAACCATTATTTAAAATCTACTACACAAATTCAAGTTATTTGAAACAGTCGTGAAACTCGTTTTCACTAAGTTTTACAAGGCGCGTGCTCTCATTCCATACTTGTTCACATAGCTTATTATCATAAACCATATGCGATGCTCTTGATAGCTGACAGTTTTTGTAATATTCTCCGCTTAATTTACCAGCTCTTGTGCTCGTGGCTACATAAATTGCCGTCTGCGCACCCTCCCACGGATGTTTGAACAATATCCCGAAGATAAATGAGACAAATTCTCCAAAATAGGAGCCGTTCCTGCTGAAAATCTTCGTACCGACTGCCCCAGGATCTACTACGTTGATAATCACATTCGAACCCTTCAATCTCCTACTAAGTTCTCGAGCAAATAACACCAAACAAAGCTTACTGTTCCCGTAAAGTTGCATTCTGTACCAATAATTAATTTTATTGAAGTTTTCTATCTCAATCTTTCCTAATTTATGCATGATTGACGATGTATTAACTATCCTACTCGGTTCTGACGGCAGCCCCGTCTTTTTCAAAAGCGGTAGGAGTAACAATGTCAATAAGAATGTCCCAAAATAATTCACTTGCATAACAAAGTTCATCCCATCTTCCGTAAGCTGTTCTTCTGATATACCAACACCAGCGTTGTTTATCAATATATCCAATCTATCTTCTGTTGCCATGATGTCTGCCGCAAATTTACGCACTGATTTTAATGAAGCCAAATCTAAAATTTTAAAGACGATATTTTTATTATCAGAGCTGCGTATTATGAGCTTCTTAGCACGTAAGCCTTCGTCTTCGAATGGGCATGCAATAATAACTTTAGCACCGCGATGTGCAAAGTCTGCAGCAATCTCTAACCCCATGCCAGTCGTACCGCCTGTCACTAATACAGTTTTTCCGTCAAATCTCTTCTTTGATTTGCTTACTAAATTCGTATTTTTCTGGTATAAGCCAACGATCATTCCTCCAACGATTATGACTTCTAGTATCAACAAAAACACAGACATTTTCTACGATTCTCTCGAACTGAACTTGTCACAATTAAACAAGTTTATAGATAGCACGAGTTACCAAGCTAAGTATATACAAGTGAATGAAGCCGTCATACTTTTACTTTCGCTGTTACAACGGATGCATAAGTTGCAACGCCGTTGACTGCATCGACACTAGTATCTATTGCAGAGTGAAGTGCACTATTCTGCATGCATTTTCCGTTGTAACACGACCTACTATCGGTTACAGATGTGTAAATGCGTGAAGGACGTAACATAATTAACTAATCAAGTGTTGATTTTTCATATCCGTCGATAAGTATTATACTTAAATTCATAGTAGTAATTTTTATGAATGCACTTTTAATTTTACTATAAGATTAGTTATAAATGTATGTATATATCTTAACACATATGTTAGAGAATACATTGTTTTAGCCTAATCGAACTAATAAAAGTCAAAATATTGATAACAAAATAAATCCAAATACAACAAACACAATAAATTCTGAAACATGAAAAAAACTACATAAATGAATTCCTTGATTAATGCTAAATCAATATAATATTAGTAAATGTATTTTAAAAGACTTAAATAAACTGGCAAACTTACCGCTTCTGCGAGCACGTCTCCAACTCTTTCCACTTTCAGTATTGTCACTCTTTCTCTGTCGAGTTCCTTGTAAAGTTTCTCTATCACGCTGCTATACGGACTCTGGGTACCAGTGATCAGCAATATATCTGGCTGACAGCCTTTCAGCTGCAAGTCTTTGCGACTGGAAATCAACACATACTTTTTATAAAATGTAATATAATGTAACTTTCTTTCGTACAATACTCGCTTAAAATCTATTTTGTAATGGATCCATATTCAAAATTGATATTTCATATTCTCTTTGGCGTATTTTTAGTCATTGAGTTGTATCTTGTAAGGTAAAAATAATTTAACTACATTTATTGGAATCAATCAATTAATCAAAAATATTTTATTCAATTTAGGCCCTGATAAGGCTCTTATGAACGTCAAAGCTATCACCGGTTCCGAAAATAACCCAGTCATGGAGAAGAACCGGCAAGAAACTCTATTTAATTCATCTTTTCATTATACACATTTTTAAAAACATTTACATTCGTATTTTGGTGGATGCACAGAGATTAGTATCATTTCCAAACATCACCATCGTTAACATGTTGGGGTGTAAGGGGTGTCGAGTAACATCTTAAGACTTGTGACGCCCAAGCCAACCTCACCTGCACGTGATGCACCCTGCTGAATAACGAACGAGGCAATGGCGAAAGCGGGGTGGTAGGGTTTTACAGCCCGACTGGGTCGCAACCACCATACATATGGCGAAAAAGCCCGTCATAGTGAGTCGCTTCTGCGCGTCGCGTTTTGGGATCAGCCTGTGCATATCCAGTACCGGGTGACTTTCGTCATTATGGCCGGCATGACAGCGGCGACCGGCGATGAATAATCTGTCTCTCGGTGGTTGCCGATGTTTTTGGATTGTACTATGCTTAACATCAGGCATAGTGCAGTCACTATGTCGTGCTTCGATAAAAAAAAAACTATATAATAACCTTTAGATATTAAAATCTACTTAACATCTTGATCATTATCCGGAAAATCGTAATATGCCTTGGGACTTTGTTATGAAACCTAAGTTTACCTAAAAAACTGTTATTGACCTTATTGAGCCTGAAAAAAATTGATAGAAGGTTATCCTATAACAGCGGTGGCTAAATAGAAAGTTATTGTTAAAATCTCTACAAGTACCCTTTGTTAGAAATAAGCAATAGATGATTGATCGAAACGTGGGAAACTGTAACACATATATTGTTATCTCGTCACTTCTACTATTGTAAATAACTAATAAGAAGCAATTACTTATTAAATCTCATCAAATCAATGTCAGCCTTCCAGATATTTTTCCAGATCGTTTTGTAAGTTTTGAATACGGAAAGAAACAAAAGGAAGAAATTTATAAGCTAGTTTCAATCACAGCATTATGAAGTGTTTGCGTAACCATAGCGTATTTATGAGATGGTGAGTCAATTTAATTTTTCCTTGCGAATACTTTTATATGTTTCGGTGCATACAACATTTAACTTCCCCACAGGCGTAAAACTATGATGCCTACTTAACCTCCATTTGTAATTTCTTTGACTAAAGGCTTAACAAGAACTTACGAAGAATAATTCAAAGCTGGATTTTTGGTTACAACATTTAAAAGCGCTACTATAAAACCAACATCGCTAAATTATATCTCTGGGATGTTTTATGGTGCGAATTATTCATCATCGGCCTATAAGAGACCCACTGCAGGGTCATAGGCCTCTTCCCGAAGCAAGGTATGGGGATAGACACGCCGCAAGTATCGGCGATTTCAAACTCCGAGAAATCCGCAATTTTATTTTTTTCCCACATACAGTGATACTACAACAACATTTCTCAGGTTCAGGTTTCATCAAGATGTTCTCCTTCATCGTCAGCCGATAGTGTTACCAATTTAAATTAGTAATTT
Source organism: Antheraea mylitta (assembly GCA_014332785.1). Taxonomy (NCBI): domain Eukaryota; kingdom Metazoa; phylum Arthropoda; class Insecta; order Lepidoptera; family Saturniidae; genus Antheraea; species Antheraea mylitta. Next base: position 4,934,875 of record JACEII010000026.1, on the reverse strand, counting down.
TTTTTTATGTCAAAGGAGGCCAACGAACAGGTGAGTCACCTGATGTTAAGTGATCACCACCGTCCATAGATACTAGCCACACCAGGGGAGTCGCGAATGCGTTGCTAGCCTATGTACGGGGGAGAGGAGGGAAAGGAGGGAGGAGGAAACGGAGCTGGGTGTCCGGTACTCTCCCTCACCGAACGAAAAGCAACACAATGCAAGCACTGTTACTTCACGTCGGTTTTCTGTGAGAGGATGCTACTACCCCGGGTAAACTGACCATTCATGCTGAAGCCAATAATAGTTTATGCGGCTCTACAAGTACGCGAATTCCGAAAAATTCGTTGGTAGATGCCAGGTTTGGAACCTGCAGACATCGAATTGATATTCCAACGGTCAAACCAAAGTGATAATAAAATAAACGATGTATCAAAATTTCAAAACATTATTTGTATAAAATATGCTATTTTAAACTAGCTTACTTTATAAACGCTCTGACGTATTGCTTTATGTTATGCGTGTTCAGATTGCCGCGCAGTCGCGACCGATATTCAGCCAGCATTCGCTCGCGTTCGCCTACCTCGCACGAATCACTTGCAATTTGCTGTAAACAAACGCGACAATACAAGAACTTTATAATAAACATATTCACTATTTATTTTCATAGCGATTTTGTACACTATCCAGTAAAGCGGTATTTTATAAAAGACAGGCTAGTAGCTATTGTAATATACTCTCTCTTTTCATGGTATACTAGTTTAAAATTTGTTCTAATATTGACAATAATCTGACTTTAAGCGGTGATAGAGTTTTAAAACATCGTTGCTAATAGTAACCTTCGAATACGTCTATCAGAACACATGTAAATATCTGGTGACATAGCTTGGAAAGTTATAGGCTATATTCATGCTATGATTTCAATAACATTTCATTTCAACATTTCAAATCATAATAAATCAAATTGAAATAAGAGTTAAATACATTTTTTCCATTTCAAACGATATACAAACTAGATTCTTATTAGCGTAATTTATTTTTATGGTATCATGCAAACAGATAATAATACTCACAAAATTGAATGAAATCATTAAGAATATATGGTAGGTTAAATTACACGGAACGAAAATTACTCTTTGAAATCGTGCCAGCGATAACTACATCGTCACACAGGCACAAACAAAATAATCTTTACTGGGTTTCAAAATCAATAAAAGGCAATAAAAATATATTTATATTGATAGTGAAATAATTACAATATAGTATACGATAGAAGCAAATGTAAAGCTCACTTCTCGCCTTTCTTATTACATATGAAAAAGCATAACACTAAACAAAGCGATAAAAAGTCATTTAGGTAAGTATTATAGTTAATTTGTTAGTAACAAAAAGCAAAATGATTTTACAACAGATAAATTTTTTTTGCAAAGGTTATTTATATTCTGGAAAACTATTTATTATCATATTAATATAAATTATTGGAGCTTCTTAATATTGTTTCTAAATTAACAACGGTATATAAAAAATCTTCAACTTATCGTTATCACTTGAATCGCAAAATTTAAACTTATAAATGACTTCGTCACCAGTACTTTAAATTAATTTAATAATTTTAGATAACATTAGTTTGTTGAAATTAAGTTGATTAAAAACAAAGATATCAGCTATATCTAGTATGTCTCTTCACTCAAAACATTTGATTGAGAGTAACAAAATATGAATACAGATTTTATAAGATGTTACATGATCTTATATATTATCTTCAAAACTTATATTTCAGCAAAAAGAGTTAGGTAAACTTGATAGATCGTGCGATTTTACAACTAGACATGGATTGCTATTCTATATTCTACAAGTTGTTTCACAAACAATAATATAATCAGATAATACGCTACCGTCACCAAATTGATCTTAAGATCACCTTTTAGTAACATGTTAGTATAAAAACACGAAAGAAGAATACCTGATAGTGGTAAGCAAGATGCTCTGGCACAAAACTCACGTGGCCGAACTTGTGGTATATGAGGAAATCTTCCTCGGACTGGGAGATATCCGCCCCACGCCATCGTGAGAACCTGCTTCGGAAGGCATCCGCAACTGATGAAGTGGAAGCCGTGCAGTTCACCAGAATCAAGCCTAAGAGACGACGAGGGTGCGCGAGCCCGCATCTCGCTAGGACGTTGGCACCAGCACCTTCACCGAGACCGACGGCGTAACGGATTTGGAGGAAGTCGAGGACTGTGATTAAATCTTCACCCAGCGTTTGGAGTGAGGGGAATTGGTAACTGCCAAAGAGAATTACACTATATTTCGTAAATGTTATGGTTGAAGTTTGATTGTATATTTTTTTTAATTTGAACAATATTGACGTTCTTTTGTCAACAAATCTCATGATGGTATTTTTCTAAAGCATCAAGTACGATATTGTGTAGTTTTTTCGATGTATTGAAACACTATATACATAAGTTTTTTAGTAACAAAGACACTGCTTAATCACAGATAGAGATCGTATAGTGATCGAAATTTGACCATATTTCAATAACTAGAAAAAAAATCGAATTATCTTCAGTTTTTTTTCTTGCTAACACTAAAGTTTGTTGATAACCATTAAACAAACAGAGACAGTTGAGAAATAAAGCAGAGAGATGTAGTTAACTGTTTTCTGTTCTCATAATGTCTTTAAAAAGGGTGCTAAGGTTTTTCTTCACATATTAATATATGAATAAATAATTGAATGATAGATTGCAAAGTTTTTTTGGTAAGAACCAAAAATATTTCATTATTAGTTCATTTTCCCAACTATATAGTATCAACCCAGTTTTAATTCACAAAAGTTTTGGGTCACGTTCTTTTATAACTTTGCCGATGGACCTCTCACGATCATCTGGGACGACAACACTCGCCCTCCCTTGAGAGGTCTACTCTGACCCCTCAAACCATGAAGTGATGGGTATGCAATGTTAGTCGGCAGCTCCTGTTCCCCGGCCATTGGATATGAGAAGGCACCATGATGTTATAGTCTGCGCAAATGGGACATAATGGGTCCAAAGGGATTTTCCTGTGTAAAAATGGCATATACCAACGCTTGTTTGGCTAGCTAATTAAAATGAGTCACCAACCAACTATAGATGTGTACCGGCAACTGAACTTGAGAGGTAGCCACAATAATATATGTTGACACATGCATATTTCTTTTTCCACTGTTGTATACTTGTAAATAAGCATTATGAATAAAATACTTCTTTCTTTCTTTCTAATTACAGTTAAACAGATGAAGTTGGAATATAAAGTAACTCACGAATCAGGGAGATCCGGTGAATTTTCTTCGTGTCCCGGTACGTCGACGTGTATGAAGCACGACCTTTCCTTAATCTCGCTCATCGCTGGACTATTCACGAAATCAACTAAAGAGGAATCTGTAATTTTTGTATTAAATTCTATAACTAAGTCGTTTTAAGTTATTATTTATGTCTTCCACACAGATTGTGTTTATTATGTTGTCGATTTTTTTGTTCATATTTTTTTGAAGTGAAACATTTAATGGCTTGTAATTAAAACTGAATACGAAATTCAAAATAAAAATTAGATTTTCTGTCAATAAACTAATTTAAAGCGCCATCTACTCGAATCTAATGAAACTTATAATTAATAACAATAATCAACATTAAAATTTTGTTTATAACTAAAACATGTTTAGGACATTAATCGATATATAAATTAGCCTATCTCTCAAGTTTCACCAAAATATACATAAATGCTAATTTTCACGAAGATCGGTTGGCTAATTACGAAGTTCATCGTGGCCAACCTTTTGACACTGAATTCTAATATATTTCTAATATAAAAAATATATATTTACAGAGTAAACAGTTTGACAATGGTTTAACTCACGGTTTGTGCCCAGGTCGTGCACTGTTAGGAAGACGCATCTTTTATCTTGCTGACTTAGGTCACCCTGAAATAAATTACCAAAAACAATCATAAATAATCATGTAAAAAATTACGATAAAGTTAAATAACCTCGTACACCACCATGTGTAAAATTTAACAATATAATTCAGAAAGTTCGAGTGTGCTTATGACCACACGATAGAAGTGAAAACACATGGTTGCTGAGGTCTGGAGCCGAATGCATAACTTAGCTTAAGCACGCTTAATGTTGAGTAGACCCGAATAAATCCGATTCAATGTTACAGACCCGAATTTAATTTCTATCACCAACTCGATATATTAGTGGTAGAGCCACGCTGAAGCTACTTCTGGTTTCAGTAGGAACGGGTCCGCTTGCCCGGGGCAGTGCCATCCTCTGACAGAAACACCGATATGATGTAACAATACATGCATTGCTTCGTTTCATTCGTTCAATGAGAGCACCAGAGGCGCACATCCCCTATCCCCCTCCCTCAAACATAGGCTAATAACGCACTTGCGACTCCCCTGGTGCTGCTAGCATCTACGGACGGCGGTAATCACTTAACATAAGGTGTCCCGCTTGTTCGTCAGCCTCCGATAATGTACAAAATAAATATTGTTTAATGTTTATTACCCCCTTATATGTTTCCACTTCAAGTATTTGTGGATATAGGTTATATGAAGGAAGCAAAACTGTGCTGTAAAAACTTAAATAAATTGTAATCATGAACAATTACCCTAAGTGAATTATTGATGTAACATCTGAGTCGTTATATTTCAAAATGCAATTTTAGCTGATTCTAAAATTTTACGTTACTTTTCAAGATCTTCAAATTCGGTACATGTAAAACGTGAAGATTATAAAAAAACTAAGAACCTTATGAAAGGAAAAATTTGAACTTCGTTCCCGGTGTATATAAAACCAGAAATCTTGAAAAATGTAACTTGTATGAACGATTAAAATTGAATTTAGCACATTTCGATATGTAACGACACATTTATGAAAGGTATATGCAATTTTAAAACTTGATTTTGATTATTTACTAAATAGCAGAATACTCATATGTTTTTCTCACACTCTCATTTCACTAGCGGTATCTAGAATCTAATCTATGGCATAAAATATAGAGTATAATCAAACGGAATTAAATTTTAATTGGATACTAAACAGATTACACTATGACAATTGAATGATTTTATACAGAAATACGAGCAACTGAAATGAATAAATGTTAAATCGCTGCTTTTACACCCTAGTACCTTATTTGGAACAAAAATAACAATTAATGAAATAATAAATATATATGTGTTCGAGACAAAATAGCGCCTGCGCAAATAAAATAGCACGGCAGTTACTTTTTTTTGTCTTTGTATGACTTCGCACTTGTCAGTCGCACATTAAATACCTCGCGTAAAGAACTGTGTGTTTAATTTATCTCCAAAATATTACCGGGGCAGGATTAGCCCCCACAATATGATTATCACAGCAGTATGTTATATACTTAATTATTTGTTAAAAAAAACAAGGAATGGGATTCCAAAAAAAATATCACAGGCTTAATCTATAATTATAGACGACTAGATAACTTGTATAGCCTATTTACAGATAGAGTACAAGATAAATGACTTGCAAATAATAAATTATATAATATATACCTATGTGTTAGTGAATTAACAGCAAAACTTACCTTATTCATACCCTGGATTGCAGCATTAAAAAGAATAGGAACTTATTTATTATTTGCCGGCGGCTTTGCTTGCTCTAACGTAGATTTGATTTATCGCCGAGGACCAGTTTTTTTTAATGTGATATATGTCCTTTTCTGTACCCCGGATAGTGAGTAATCAAAATTTCATGTAAACCAGCTCAGTAGTTTTGGCATGAAAATATGACAGACAGGTAAGCAAACTCACTTTTGCATTTATAATGTTAGTTACAGCCAATGCTATTACTAAATAAGCTATATTACTTTAATGCTTCGTCTAAATTTTTAACACCAAGATTTCAAAATGGCGGATCATGATTTTAATTTATTTTTATTTAATTTCACGACATTGCTAATTGTAAACTTCATGGTTTAGTGAAAAATTTCGTGCACGTTTACCAAAGTTTTGTAATAGATCAGGTATTTTTTTAAACTTATGTTGCCAACAGTCTGTTAACCTGTGCCTCCTGAGGTCTATATTCGTATGTACGGAACCTAAACCTTTATGGTTTTGGACAGTTCAAGCTTTAAAGATTCATCAAAATTCATTCAGTAATTTTTGCATGAAAGCGTAACAAACATCCATCCATTCTCAGAATTTTCTCGATTATGACATAATGAATTTAATATCCATATTTATGTATAGACACTGAAAGTTAGTAGTCCGGTGAAGCTGTAAAGACCTTGCCAGGTCAATAGCGTAGTCAGTTCGAGAAAAAAAAAAGAAAGACACTGAAAGTAATTTAATTGTAAACACACCAGATGATCATACTTTAAAACATACTTTCCAGAATACACTGATCAATGCTCACCTAAAGATCTTCAATTTAAAGGTAAGTAAAGAATATATCCAGAAATTAGGGATCTTAAAAGCAAAGCTATATAAAAAATTAGTAATATCTACCACCAAATGACAAATTATAGTTCTGTATCAGTAATATTTAATTCAAAGAATCTAAGTGAGTTGTAGATAGCAACAAATGTTTATTTATTGAATTTCATATGTTTGGGTTTTTATACTAATCGATACTAATATACTAAAGAGGTAAAGTTTGTAAATTTGTGAAGCTGTAGGGGGTAATCTCAGGAACTACTAAAGCGATTTTGAAAATTTACCAATAGCACGTCGTTTGTGAGACTCGTAGGCTATATATTAACCCGAAAGATCAAAAGACTTTTTTGTGGACGTCGGATTTGCAAAGTAAGAAGAAAAAACGGTCGAACGAAAACGTTTCTTATGAACGCTGTCTTAACAATGAGAGATATATGATATTCCACAATCGCCTTTACTTCGTCATTGTCGACCAAAGTCTTCTGACGACCGCGAGGTTCATTTTTCAGGTCGAAATTCCCAGAACGGAAGCAAGCAAACCAATAACAAGTGGTGCATTGGTTTGTAGTATCAACTCCGTAAACGTTGTTAATGTTGCGTGCCGCTTGTGCCGCGTTGCTGCCACTACGTACTGATATTCCATAATTACTCGAATTTTTAACGTATCCATGATGACAAAAAAAAATTGAAATGCGATGAAAATGTAACACTAATCAATAAACAAATTACTACTACTGGAAAAAGAATTTCATGTTTTAAAATAAATTTGAAATTAGAATTCTTAGCCAAACAAAAAATATTTTAATCTGAAATGGCCAGTACTGCAGAACGTTAATTTCATAGGTAAAGACCTATTATTATAAAAAAGTAAAGTATATGAGTTTGTGACGATGTAGGGGGTAATCTCAGAAACTACTGGTCCAATTTGAAAAAAAAATCCAATGTTTATAGCTCATTTATCGACAATGGTTATAGGCTATATATTATGTAAGACCAATAGGGGTGGAGCACCGAAGAAGATAGTTTTAAAATAGTTTTCTTTTTCCTTTCGAGAGCTTCCGCTGCGTGTTAGTTAGCCAAAAGTAACTCTTGCGCGCAGGCAAAGTAGCGGGCAGAAGCTAGTATCCAATAATGTTATGTTGTGTGGTTTGATTCTACAATTATATTAAAGCTCAGAAAATCAGTTGCATTATAATATTTATTTATTTATTTTAGGGCCGTCAACATGGCGTAGTCATATTTAGAGACAACCATAGCATGCTCCAACAGTTATTTAAATATTCATAAAAGTAAATATTAAACTAAATTACATATTTAAAGATTATGTTAATAATAATACAAAAACAAAGAAATTCAAACAGAAAAAGTAATAAAATACTGAAATTAGTTGATATTCTAAAATAATACTTTAAAATATTATGTATATAATACTTTAAACTATTCTCAAAAAAATTATTAAGCTTCGAGTTTTTACCTCAACTGGCCCATTAATAATATGCTTTTCGTTCAATCGAAATTTATAAGGGTAGTCTATCGATAACTGCCGGTTTGTGATTAACATAAAACGATTAATATCGTAAACCGTATTTTATGAATGTAGCTTTTATTTAAAATCGATAAAACTCTTACATAACCGGTATAATTTGAAGTGGTTTCAATCCTTGTGCCTGCCTACATTGATCAATACAACGGATTTCACTTCGTATGAAACAAACCAATTACTATATACCTACATGTGGTTAATATCTCGAGTTATTTATAAACAAACAATCTGAACGACTTTTGATTGAAGTACGTAGTTGTTATTCATCTGAATAATACACACTTAAAAAGTAATTTGAAACTGATTTTACCATTAATTGGAAAGAAAATTTTATTGTTCTTTGTTCAATCAGCGCTGCAAAAACACTTGCCAATGTCATTGCTTAAAAAAGAATTTGAAATATATTAATTCGAAACAGAAGTATATTTCACTCAATAGGATTTGCAGGAATATTTGCCAATGTCATTGTTTCATTTGTATTTAATTTATAGTTTGAGCTCAATTTGATATTTTTTTAATTTACTTTATTGTTCACAAGTATTACCTTACTTGGATAAATCACGTGACAGTAGTGCAGTAAAGTCGTGACCGCTTTGATAAAAGAACCACGGAAGTTTTTGAGGTAACTTGAAAGTCGCATTCCTTACTGTTATTTGGAATCAACTTCACTCACGAGTAAACAGAAGATTGCAGAATATCTATAGAAAACATATTCATATTGTGATATACTCCGCATGAGAACTCAAATAAATAATGTATAAGTCATCGAGCGTGGGAACGAGGAGTATTTGTAACACTGACACCGTATCGCTCCAGCTATTGTGAGTATATAATATATTATATAACATATTCTTTACATTATTATTTGCCTATTATAGATATTATTAGTAATCATTCGCGACTTCACTCGCTTTCTATTACAATATGAAACTTAATAATAATAAAATACAGCAGAGCATCATCTAGCGGCGAGTTCTATTAAAATGGATAACATAATAACTTTGCATGAAGGTGAGCCAATTTTCACAATGATCGAGTTTATCAACAAAAGTTTTTATACGAGATTTTCACTGCTAAATCCAATGAGTAACACAAGAATTCATATAATATTACGTCAATCTCGAAAATGATTCGCTTTTACGAGCACCCAGGCAGTTAATATTCATAATCTGTGACGGCTATTTGAAATGGCATTATTACGAAGCGCGCGGCAACCGTTCCGCGCTTTAATCATGGCGGTCGACCGACACAAAATAATGTCATCATTAAGACATTATACTAAATTCGTGTTATTTAAAAATGTTTATTGCTTGACTTCGCGAAGAAGAGGACGCGTAATCAGTCCTTGCAGATGACTGACTTTTATATCATGAACATATGGAATTACGAATTAGTTTACGGACAATTTGCAACTTTGTTACTCAGACTTTTTTGCGGAATCTTGGAATGTCATGTAGCGGATTTTATATTGTTTTCATAATCTGAGTCATTTGACTCTGTATTCTGCAATATTGAGGTAATTTACTTAATAAAATTTGCTTATTGTGGACAAGTGAAATGGATGGAAAGAATATCACGAAGCGTAGATTCTGACTTGCCACAAAAACTCCCTGGAAAATTCTAACAAAAGGGCAATCAATCTTGTTAAAACATTGAAACGATCGCATGAAACTTGTAATATCATTCGATCACCTTTCGACCTTTTAATGGCGTTATAATCTTCTACAAGATTGGTTGCTAAAAATTACGCTAAACATCTTTGTCACTCTATGGATGAGTATAATTGAAAATATATCTGTTATATTTTTTCTTATAAATTAACAATAATTTTCTTTTAAAAAATAATAATTTATAGATGATCCCTACTTTTTAAAAGTAGTTCTAGGTTTTTAGGTAGTAGAGTTAGGCTTTACAACAGTGTATTCTGTAATGAACGTTCAAAAACAAAAGGAATATGGTACAAAACGATTCAGTTACATCCCTTACAGTCACTTTGAATTGATGCAAAACTTGATAACTTGGATTTAGTTAAATACCAACATAGTTTCAAAACTAGAAAAAATAACACATTAGTTATTTTGTGTTTCAGGCTCACTATACTACTGGTTTTATAACAAAGGCCCAAATCACATTACCGATTTGACGGATATTGAGTTCAAGCACCATGTCAAGCGGGTTTTAACAATGATATTTAGTTATAATATAATTGGGTTTTAATATCGAAGACTATTATAGGGTTGATCAATATGGAAACGATGATGGCGTCTGGAAAGAACGCCCCTGTGTGCAACTATCTACCAAGAACGAATGTGACTTTCTATGTTCAACTACATATTACTAAAAGATAAACCAAATCAAGTTCGTTGTCGGTTCTTCTCGATGTCTGGGTCATTTACCGAAGCTGGTAGCTTTAACGTTTGTAGGCTCCTTTTAGGGCCTAAACTGAATAAAGTATTTGTGGTTTTGAAATCGTAACGCTGATATACTATTTTCATCTCATACGACGCCTAAAATCATTTTAAAGATATTTGTTTCATAGTTGACGTACTTACGTACAACTATGCTGAAGACATGTTATTAGGTGTCTAATTGAATAAGTTGTTGATGGTTTATGAAATTTAATACATTGATAAACTCACTTGTACGTGGACATGAATATCGCCGCTGCGGTCTGTGCTTACGACATATTTCTGGAACAAAGGAAAAATATTTTTAATTCACTTTGAAATCGTGTATTCTCATTTCTTTTATATATTTGTGCGAACATAAAATATATTTATTTATTCGACGTTACTGTATTTTTTATAACCACCTCTGAAAATGTTAATTTAATTTTTGTGGGACAAAAAAAGGATAACAAACTGAATTTAAATAACTTGGTTTGTTCGATCGATAATATTAATATATACTGAAGACTTTCATCTTGATATAGTAGAAAGCTGAAAGCTAGAAGATGTTTCGCAATAATCCCTTGATTTTATTATCATGTTTTCCTGTGCCGATAATGTGGGTTCTTTATAGCATTCCAAACCACACCTATGGCACGCAACAGTGTAACATATTTATTGGCCTCTGGTGGTTAATTCTTGTTCCTTTTTTTAAAATAAAATATAAATACTAACTGCAACTCCCGGTTTCACCATATATTTTTTTCATGTACTACCCATTATACCTCGCACCCTACGTGTTTTGTTCTCGGTTAGCGTACTTTCTCTAATAAATTGTGTAATAATTGATCCACTTCGATAAGTGGATACAAAGAGATATTTTTATTTTGAAGGGTAGTTCTGGAGATCAGAGCGTTCAAATTTTGCAATGTAATCAAAGCATTTGTTAATTATTCAACCGCAAAGCCTTTTTACATTTGTTGTTAAACAGTTGATTAATCATTTTACCTTGAGTTATTAAAATTTAATACAAGTTTAGTGCCATATCGTTATAATTAGTTGTAAACTTCATTTGTTGAAACTTTTTCAAGTTTTATTTCTAAGCTTTCTAAAGTTGGCAATGGATAAATAAATGCAAGTCTTAGATTCTTAAGATCATATTTTACCGTTTTTTGTATCAGACTCTTGACTTTATCATGCGCATACCGAAACCTACTCCTATATTCAGTGAGGCCAAAATGTTACGAGGTCGGTAAATATGCACTAAGTTGGTTATTCATTTTATATCATTAATTAGGTTTTAACATTCTAAATACTAAGTACTATATTTATACTAAAAACTCTTGTAACGCTTGTACAAACCGACCATATATCACAGATCTCCCTGATTTTGTTTTCGATCTAAAACGTAGTGAAGCAATACGTGTTGAAATTCAGCTATCGTGTAATATAAACAATACAATTTTATGATTTATGTAGTGCGAATTGTTTACGCATACACAAATATATTCCGTGATCCAGACGTAAACAATTCTCATTAACTGGCGATTGACGCGTGATATTACGTTAGGCTTTCCATACGCAAACGGTGTGCTGAACGGAACCGGTTTAAATGCTGTTTAAAAAAAAACGTTAATTTAACAGTCGACAAACAACAAATTGTATATTATTTTAAAAAGCCGATGATAAATATTGACGATCATATTTTAAAATTATTAATAAATGTTTAAAAATTACATTTTATTAGCAGCGGCCAGTGACTTCCATTGCCTTTGTATCTTAATAGATGTTGATATGAAATATTGTCTTCGTTTAACTGCATTAGATATATGCAAATATATATGTGCGTACTATCGGTGAGGACAACTAATTGGTTTGATGTGTCTATGCTAACCAATAATTATTGTAGATAGCTTTCAAACAAATAAATAAAAAATATATACACCAAAATGGGGCACCGTTCTTGCATATTCTGTTTTTGCCCTATTTCTAATTTTCAGGACAAGGTTTACTTAAAAGATAATGTTTGTAAAACTGTAGGGAGAAGTTAAAAAAAATGAATAAATAAATCTCCATATGAAAAGTAAGTAAGTAAAACAGAAAACTGTAAATAGAAACGTTATCACAATTAACAGATTTGCTTTCAATTGTTGATTGCCATTTTATTTCATGACCTTCTTCTCTAAAAGGACTACTTAGTCTTACTTTTTTAGTGAAAGGATAATTTTTATATAGAAGGCAAGTAACATTTCCGATAGATATATCAAATGTACATTAACATGAGCAAAGCTGCGAGCAAAATATAGTTTTACTTATATCCGACAAGCAATCTGGTTCTTTCTTTATGGCCACCAATCTTATCTTTTATTGTAGCACGGTAAAATGACTGCACTACGCCTGATGGTAAGCACAGTACAATCCAAAAATAATAGTGACCACCGAGTGACACACTATCCATCGCCGGGCGCCACTATCATGCCGGCCTGCAAAAGCTGGATATGCACAGGCTGATCCCGAAATCCCACGCGCAAAAGCGAGTCACTATTACGGGCTTTTTCGCCATATACATGGTGGTTGCGACCCAGTCGGGCTGTAAAACCCTACCACCCCATTTCGCCATTGCCTCGTTCGTTATTCAGCGGGGAGCACCACGTGTAGGTGAGGTTGGCTTGGGTGTCTCAAGTTTTATGATGTTATTTGACACCCCTTACACCCTAAAATTAATTTACATTAATACTGCCATTATCGAGTAAGTTCTTCTAACTTTCCGTGGAAGTTTTGAGGCATATATGAATTCATAATTCATGGTATTAGTTCCCAGCACTTCACTTATGGATAATAACCGGATTATATTATGTAAATCACCACCAATATGTAGAATCATATAACACAAGATTATGGAAAAAGTATAAAATCTAGCTCTAATTATTTTTTAAACGGTCATCTTTCAACATAAGAAAGCGGTAAAACGCACATTTGTAAACAGCCTAATCCGGTCAGTGTGCACAATACTCGACGTCAATAAGGCACGTTCAATAGAATCAACATACTCAGTGTTACCAAATATTTGAACTACACTATTAGAATGGGTACAATTTGTACAAGAAATGTTTCTCTATCATAATTGTTTGAAACATAGTTTAATACAATAAAATTGTTCGTATATTCGTATTTCATTTCTACAATAAATCAAAGTAACATTGAAATCATAATATTGCAACATTCAAGAACAGATTTCTTTTTCTATTTTGGCAATAAATCTTTTAGCTCATTACTGCCACTATCAAATAGACAATTATATTATACATGTGTTATGATAATTTCAATGTTCTAACAAAATAGTGGTTGTTAGAACTTTCCATGGGGTTTTTGTGGAATCTCAGTATTCATGCTCCTTGGTGTTATTTCTCATCCACTTAATTTGTGTAAAATAACCGAAATATGTTTCGTAAAATACCAACGATATTATAATATACGAAGTCAAGTGAAACAAGAAATAAATACAAAATCAACCACATGATTTGTAATTTCATATGGAAGTCAAAATATACGAATTAAATTTTAGATGCCAAAATCAAAATGACTCCATTCCAAGAAATCATAGTAGTTGGGGAATTAATTATACATATTTGTTAAGTTATTCAATAAAACAATCAAGATAAAAATGAATTGAGTTTTTGGCGGGATTTTAGTCTGTCATGTAGTGGATTTTATATTTTATTCATAATCTTGTGTTATTTGACTCTATATTGTGTAAATTTGGTGGTGTTTTAAGTAATATAATTAGTTTATTGTGCATAAGTGAAGTGAATGGAAAATAGTACTACGGAGCATAAATTTCTGAGATGCCACAAAAACTCCCTGGAAGGTTCTAACAAGGGATCCACCATCTTGTTAGAATATTGACTCACACGATGCTTAATATTGAAATGATCGCACGACGCTTGTAATATTATTGACTACGTGACAATGGCAGTAATAATTTGAAAGATTGATTGGCAAAAATAAAGATAAAAAAAAATGAAAGACCTATGTTACATGAACGGGAAAAGTATAATCATTTGGGCACGATTTAACGGCATCAGATTCTTTTTCTCTTAAATGCTTTTTTTTGTTATAATCTATTGAATTGAATGACACCCAAATAAAAAAGGTATCTATCTTAGAATATAACGGACACTACTGTCCAGTCTTCAGAATAAAAGACTTTAGTCAATAGTGGGAGAAAAGTTTACAAATATAGATACTCTCTACACTATACCACCCACTATTCAACAGACACGGATCATATAGTATGTCATAATTTATTATTGTTATCCATTCTATTTCAGATTAGCAGTTTTGGCATCGATTCCCATTTCACGCCAATTAAAAGGTAAGTCTGTTGCCAGAGCGCTTGGCGTGTAAACAAACATCACAAACAACAGAATGATGTTTACAACGCAACGGTTTGCGCAAAAATAGACGTTCGTCAAAGTTATACCGATTTGCTCACATGTACTGTAAGTTTCAGTCACGTAACCAATGCTATAGTGTAACGGATATCTTTACAGTGGGTTAAATAATTCAACCAAATAGTAAAACAAAACTAAAAATACATATACAATTCACAAGAGTACAATTGTGTCGTTTTGAAAATTAGCTAAATTAAATTTTAGTCATTCCTAATATTGTATGTTATTTATCAAAATCTTCAAATTTTGTACACGTAAGATATGGATATCATAAAAAAAAATACTAAAAACCTTATAATCGGCAGAGTTTGAATTCGTTCTCGGTGTGTAAAAACTGAGAATCTTAAAAATATGAAACATTTTATATGAATGATTATACTTGGGGTACTTTCGTATTAAAGGAACCGCGCTTGCCGACGGCTACCGCAGCCGGCTGGCGTTATCTTTTTAGGCAAGTCTAACTTAACCAAAGCGAGATGAAACTGTTTTGTTTTAACTTGAAAATCATCAAGTTGGAAATACACAAAATGGTAGTTACGTGTTAACGGCAACGCAGAGCCTTTGCTTAACGAGTCCAACCTAACCGAATCAAAACGGGAAAATTGAGAAAATAATCGGTTAGGTTCTTTTTTTACTGCTTGTTTTTTATGTCGCATTGGTTAGGTTAGGTAAGACTTGCGATAAAACAAAACGCAAGCGGGTCGCGGTAGCGGTCAGCGAGCGCGGTTCATTTAGTACAAAAGTACCAAAATTGGATTTCGCTCATATTTTCTCTAAATTTAGCGCCGATCCGAAACGTAAACCGAAACGCACAATTGCAGTCTTCTTCGATATCGCAAAAGCCTTCGATAAGGTCTGGCACGGAGGGCTCATCCATAAATTGGTCTGGCACGGAGGGTTTATCCATAAATTGGTCTGGCACGGAGGGCTCATCCATAAATTATGTACATCTCGCGTACCTGATAGGTTAATTCATATTATCCGCGATTATCTCACTGATAGGACATACCGCTTCAGAGTGGATGGTTAACTATCGCTACCCCACCCGATACGCTCAGGTGTGCCACAGGGCTCCATACTCGCGCCCACGCTCTTCAATCTGTTCATCAGTGACCTACCTCGGACTCGGGGGGTCGAGGTAGGCTGTTATGCTGACGACACAGTTATTTACACATCCGGCTGGCGGTCGGACTTTCTTAGGAAGCGCATCGAAAAAGCCGTTCATACTCTCGGTGAATGGTTTCGTCGATGGCGCATAGAAGTTAATCCTGATAAGAGTGTCGCAATACTCTTCGATCCCACGAAACGCGCTAATAAATTTGAGCCCATCAGGCTATACGGAATTGATATCCCTTGGGTCGAAGAGGTCAATTATCTCGGTGTTACATTAGATAGAAACTTAAAGTTCAATTCACATATAGAAAGAATGCGAAACAAAGCCGCTATGGTCTTGGGTCGCCTCCAGCTGTTGCTTTGTCATAAGAGTAAGATGTCCCTCAGACACAAGCGCACTTTGTATAAGACGTGTATCCGTCCCGTGATGACATATAGCTGCCCCGTTTTTGCGCATATGTCCAAAGATAACTTTGATAAGCTGCAGGTTCTCCAAAATCGTGTTTTACGTAAAGTGACTGGTGTCCCGTGGTACATTCAGAGAGTCGATCTCCATAGAGACCTAGAGATCCCTTCTATCTGGGAGTACGTAAAATCACTTACGATTTGTTATTTTGAAAAAGCCGCGAATCATCCCAGTCCGTTAGTGGTATCCGCCGCAAACTATGAACCTGTACCTAACGCTGCGCGTTATAAAAGACGTCCGCGACACATTTTTACCGACCCTCCTGATTCAATCACGTCAGCGAACGATCAGTACCAGCCTGTCCCTCGAAACAGAGCGTGTTCACGCCCACACCCGCATAACCACAGATAACGCCGCCGTGGTCTAGGGGTTAATTTCGCTCCCACAGACCCGATTAGGCCTCCCACGGCAGCGGCTCAAGCCTAGGTTCGATCCCTCGGTAGGGAGCCCTTGAGTGCGTTCCGTGCGCGATACGGTGACACACAAATATACATCACCGCTACAGCACTACACGATCACCCCCACACACGTGCACGCCTACACGCTTACACATGAAAGTGGAAGGGTTTACTTTTTGTTTCCCTTGTCCAACTGAAAAACTCTCAATTTTCCGATAATAAATATATGGAGGAGTTGTTGAGGCGTGTATGCTTGGTACACATATACGTTTCAACAACTCATACATATATGAATAGTTAGCTAGGTTAGCTAAGATAGGTCGCGATTTTGCATGCAACAGGCAACAGCCAAGCCGAGGTGTGCCGTGTATCCTTGAGCTGGTTGCCAAAATAAAATCGACTGAATGTCTTAAGCGCTCGCCTTAGTAGTCCGGTGAAGCTGTTAAGGCCTTGCTGGGTCAATAGCGTGGTCATTTCGAAAAAAAAAAAAAAAAAGATTTAGCTCATTTGAAACTCAATTAAACAATGAAAATACAATTGTGGCTTGAAGACAGTTTAAATTGTTACGAATTAAGTCGACTTTTATAATTTATTTTGTTCACAAAAAAAAAAAAATTAAGCAAAGATATCCTTCTATGAAAATAATAAACAATTATATGTGGTACAGTATTTTAACGTATTAGATATGTACTAACAACAATAAAACAAAAAAGGATAATTAATAAATTATAAACAACTATTTATTTGCCCTAAGAAAATTAACAAAAACATACAAAGAGATTAACAAAACAAAAACATACACCTAGGCGAAGATAGTTTAAAATCTCCTAAACACCCACTGAAGAGTGATAAAATTATAAAAAATGGGTCTTCTGATAATTTATCTATTCAACTGTGGCAACGAACGGCGCGTGCGCACAAAAACATTTATAGGATGTCTAAACCGGTTTCATCCGGTCGACAAGTAAGTTTCGTCACTTCCAACAATATAGGTGTTAAGACACGTCGTTTTTTTAATATAAAACCAATAATGCATATCATGGTCACTAATATGATGTCTACATTTCTTCTCTGTTACTAAAATTCCGAATTGTACAGCCGAAGTTACTGTAAACACTTCAAGGAATTGACCTTGGTTTACGTTTTTACTTTTTCATTAAACTCAATAGAGTTACTAAGAATTAGAAATGTACCAAGCTTTTAGTAACACACTAATTAATAATTAATCTATACTAATATTATGAAGAGGTAACGTTTGTGAGTTTGTGACGTTGTAGGGGGTAATCTCAAGAACTACTGTTCCGATTTAAAAAAAAATGTTTTATAGCTCATTTATCGAGGATGGTTATGGGCTATATATCATTACGCTAAGACTAATAGGAGCGGAGCACCAATGAAAGATGTTTAAAAATCGGGTTTTTCCTATCGAGAGCTTCCGCTGCGTGTTAGCGTTAGCCCAAAGTATCTATTCCACGCGAACAAAGTTTTTTTTTTTTATTGAAGCACGACAAAGTGACTGCACTATGCCTGATGGTAAGCATAGTACAATCCAAAAACAGTGCCGACCACCGAGAGACAGATTATCCATCGTCGGTCGCCGCTGTCAGGCCGGCTTTTTTTTTTTCGAAATGTCTACGCTATTGACCCAGCAAGGTCTTAACAGCTTCACCGGACTACTAAGGCGAGCGCTTAAGGCACTCAGCCGATTTTATTTTGGTAACCAGCTCAAGGGTGCACGGCACACCTCGGCTTGGCCGTTGCCTGTTGCATGCAAAATCGCGACCTATCTTAGCTAACCTAGCTAACTATTCATATATGTATAAGTTTTTGAAACGTATATGTGTACCAAGCATACACGCCTCAACAACTCCTCCATATATTTATTATCGGAAAATTGAGAGTTTTTCAGTTCGATAAGAGAAAAAAGTAAACCCTTCCACTTTCATGTGTAAGCGTGTAGGCGTGCACGTGTGTGGGGGTTATCGTGTAGTGTTGTAGCAGTGATGTATATTTGTGTGTCACTGTATCGCGCAAGCAACGCACTCAAGGGCTCCCTACCGAGGGATCGAACCGCTTTTTTTCCTGAGAGATTTCACTGCGTGTTAGCATTACCCCAAAGTAACTATTTCATGTGGACAAAGTCTCGAGCAGAGGCTAGTTTATACATATAATCATAATTTTAATCGAACGTATATGTATCTGTACTAATATTATAAAGAGGTAAAGTTTGTGACGTTGTGATGATGTGACGTTGTAGGGGGTAATCTCAGGAACTACTGGTCCGATTTGAACAATTCTTTCAGTGTTATATAGCTCATTCATCGAGAATGGTTATAGGCTATAGGTTATATCATTACGCTAAGACTAATGGGAGTGAAGCACAGATGAGAAATGATTCAAAATCGGGATGTTCTTCCTTTTGAGAACTGCTCCGTGTTATTGTTAGTACATTTATTCCACGCGAACGAAGTCGCGGGCAGAGGCTAGGTTTTTTTTATATGTTTGTGAAAAAAATTGTTACAGATATCTTGGAATAGGTAATAAAATACATTTCAATGGTTTTTGAAATACCTTACTGTTTGTCTGTTTATTTGAACACGCATCCTAAAGCTGCAAAGTACTAACCTCATGTTTAAACCTCAGCAAAAACATAATAATGCATATCCTGTAACATTTAATTTTGAATTTAATAAAGTCAATTAATTGTATCGAAAGTTATTATAATTTTAATGACGACGCGACTGATGTACGAGAGAAAAGTAGATAAACATCGAATTAATATATTCAGATGATTTTATGACATTATGTGTTTGTACATTAGGGTTTCACGCAAAAGGAGTCGCTGGCACAGCTAGTTTGTAAATAAATAAACTGATTCATTGAATTCTGACAGACGTATCAATTACCCATTTGATAACGTTCTTTAGTAACGAGGATCGATTACTCAAAGTAGGGAAAGAAGAAGAACAATGGCCTGAAAAAATTTAAACAAAAGTATTCGATGTACCGGCAATATTTACATTTGTGTAGGTCGACGACACCGTTCGAGTTTCGCGTTTAAAAGGCGCTCCTGTGGAGAAATTCGTCCGAATGATTAATGACTTCATCCCACGAGCGCTTCTGGAAATATATTGTTTATAAACATCGCGTACCTTGGTATATTGGACGCGCCGGAATACATCGCGATAGCTGAACAAAAGTTTCAATGTGATAAATAACTTTTGTATCAGTTCTTTTTTGACGGGATCTTAGCCTATCATGTAGTGGAATTTATATTTTACTTCGTTCGCGTCGAATAGATACTTTGAGGTAACACAAGCAGCGGAAGCTCTCAAGAGGAAAAAACCTCGATTTTTAAACATTCTTCATTGGTCTCCGCCTCTATTACTCTTAGCGTGATTATATATAGCCTGTAACCCTCCTCGATAAATGAGTTATATAACATTGACAGAATTTTTCAAATCGGACCAGTAGTTCCTGAGATTACCTCCTACAATGTCACAATATTACAAACTTTACCTCTTTATAATATTAGCATAGATTTATAGCTAGTTGTACTCACGACTCTGTCCGCGTGTAACCTAGTGTAAAAACAGTGACTAATAAAATCATCTAGATGTATTAAGTTCATTTATCTGCTTTTCTCTCGTACTTAAGTCGCGTCGTCATTAAAATTACAAAATCTTTTAATAGAGTAAACCGTTTCTAATGAAACCTAGACTAAATATTACTTGTTGAAATGTATACAGGTATAGAGAGTATCCTTTGAATTCGTTTAAAAACACCAACATTTATCAAAAATATTTTTTCTCTTTCTTACAAAGTAGGTATAATGGTAAATGAATATCACATATGTGTGTTTACAATACACAATTTAGACTGAGACATACAAAATATAAATTTTATAAATTATATTTTTATTAATTGGAATTATTTACTAAAACAACAAAATAATGAAGGGCAGAACCACTGCGAGAAATTATGGAGCCTACGGTATTCACGTATTACCATAGTTAATTGATAAAAGAAATAACTACATAGTTCTTGCTATTTGTATTCGTTAATACATAACTAGACTGATGATTAAACCAGCACGTTTATTTGGATCTTTGCCCAATATAACAAGAAAGTATTAGTATTATCTTATACATTTATCATATCATTTCAGTGCTTTATAAAAGTAATAGCTGACACGGCTACGTGTTGCTGTAGATCATTAGATGTTGAATTAAAGTTTAAAAAAAAATCAGAAATAAAACGTGACCCCATCTATGTGATATCTATAACAGTCGATCCTATAATTTTCTGTCAATAAACTAATTTAAAGCGCCATCTGTTCGAAACTGATGAAACTTCCAATTAATAACAATAATCAACATTGACAATAATTTAATTTTTATCTAATAAATATTGAGGCCAAGAATCGAAATATAAATTATTCTATCTCTGAAGTTAGACCAAATTGTATGTAATTACCAATATTTTATGAGGATCGGTTGAGTAATTTTGAAGTTCAATATGGATAAACATTGTGACACGGCATTTTTATATATTTAGATATTCATCGGTTTAATGTTACAGCGCAGCCTCATCTGATCTACGATAGTAAAACGCTATACCAAGATGGACTAACTTTCAAGTGCAGTTGCCAGAACCCACTTATATATGATTGGTGAAAGATTTTCTTCTTGAAAATGATGGCTAGACAATGAGGTATTAGGAAATGTCCTGCCAAAGTACAAAAATGTTTACTGAAGACCCATATATATTTAAAGAAATGGTTATAATAGTATAAACTTGATTGAACTAGCCACAACAAGTCTTTGAGAATTCAAGATATAAAATTAATAAACAATATTCACAAGTTCAACAAAGGTCGGTTCTGTTGAATCATGAATATTTAGTGTAGTTTTCAATTCAGATCTTTGACATCTTTACAATTTAAATGCAGACTTTTATATTGAGTTCAAATTTTTTCGATTTCTATATCGGCAATAGTTACTTTTTGTATTTTATATTGTAAGCACTTCAGCTTAAGCTCTGCAGCTTAAGTGATTACATAGAGCTATGTATGTACTGTACAGAGTACGCTAGTTATTTCTATTTTTTATTTGTCTCTTGCATTCCTGAGAAATATTATAACTCTTCAAATAACTTCACTTCAATAACTTCTGCTAAATAATATTATCGAATCTATTTGTTAAAAGATAACAACACATTGAGTCATACAGAAGCAGAAGTGAGAATAGATGTTACATTATAGGTTTTAATTATTTAAATTATCTGTTACCATTTTTATGATTCACTGAAATTCATTTAAAAATTGTGTTTTAGAATGTAGAAAAAAAGTGCATGTACATTTTAGGTATTTTTGTGAAAAAAATTAATGCAGTTGTCTTGGAATAAGCAGTAAAATACATTTTAATCATTTTTAAAAATGTCTGTCTCTTTATTTGAATACGCATTAGTGCTAAACTCCTGCGTTCACGATAAAACCTGAAGAAACTCATAAAGCATAAGCTCGAGTAACATACACTCCAGTTTCATTGAGATCGGTTTAGTTCATCAAAAGTTATTGTAATTTTAACGACGTTACTTAAGTACGAGAGAAAAGTAGAAAATAAATGAAAAGAGTCGCGGGCACAGGTAATTATGAATAAAAATAAGAACACACATTTTTCAATTAATGTTACTATTATCCTTTATGCATCTATATACACTCAATAATTTCTAGACAAATCAAACCATGGCCAAAGATAATCATATTATTTGATCGGCTTATACAAATGAATTTTGCCCATGTAAATTCAGTTATGATTTTTTACACTTCGTTATGTTTTAGAGACAGTAAATACTTTTAAAATATCTAATACACTATGTCACCTTTAGTATCAATTACTTCAATGGTTGATCCTTAACTTTCTCGTGTAAATACAGATTAGGACGCTTACGTAAACTCGTGTACTCCATCGATTTCCCTCGAGATCAATTGTACTCAATTGCAACCTATTTGTACCTAATTTGTTGTATCGTGTACGCTCGAACGTGTAGTTATTTAGGCTACGTTCGAATGGAATGAATCAATGGCTTCTATTCTAAACTAGACGCGCTGTTATGTACGTACCAAAAAATAGAAAGATAAAAATTAATGTCTAAAAAGTAGAGATACCCTATGGTGGGAAATGTATCGGCATTTAGGCACAGTTAAACGGCATAGAATATTTTTCTTAAATGTTTTAGACAATTAACTAACGATTTACAAAATAACCAAGTCATTATTGTCTTGGGTTTATACCCAACTTGATAAATAACGGATATCCTCATGTGTACGTATGACAAATTTCCAAAACATAGACAAATGGTTATAACTATTTATCGTAGGAGGTCAGTATAAAACTATTACGTTGTCGTATTAAATGTTAAATGAATGAAACGAAACTCATAGGCTGGCATTGATTAGGTTAATTATTGACCTCAGAATACGACCATACTTGTAAATGCATATTACAAGATACTGTGTAATATTAGGTACCGTACGCAGAATAAATATGTTTGGAAAAAGTGCGCATAATCTTTAAATATGCGGTTTATTGTACTTGTCCGTAATAATGTTGCCATAGCTTCACAGTTTTTTATGGGTTTTATGGCATGCCGGAACACAGAAATACATAGAATATATAGAAAACAAAAACAGGAAAATAAAAAACAACTTCTAAGATAAATTCCTAGTATAAACACATAAAACACAGAACCTCAACTGCTGATCTCATTAGAGACATGATAGGTCGTTGACATAGTAGACGATATCTGCTACTAACAGCACAGTTTGAACGAGTAAATTTAACTTGAATTTCCCTTAAAAGAAAACCATTATGTAATATAAAAAAGAAGGTTTTTTTTTCTTCGATCTGATTACGCTATTGACCCAGCAGGGAGCTTCACCGGACTACTAAGGCGGATAAGGCACATAGCCGATTTTATTTCACAATTAGCTCACGGGTGCACGGCACACCTCGGCTTGGGCTGTTACCTGATATGTAAATTCGCGCGACCTATCTGAAATAGAAAAAAGATTTTTGTCTATCTATAGAGTATGCCAATGCAATGATATTTTGCAGGGAGATCACTTCATAGGCGTTCGCCACAGTCATGCCGGCCTGCAAGCCTCGACGGCGACATCAGTGGATCCGAAAACACAACACGTTTAAATGTGCTACTATGGTGGATGTCTTACTTCATCATCAGATAGTAAGTGACCCACTGCAGGGTCATAGGCCGCGTCCTAAGGAATGTTTTGGTATAATCATCACGCCAGCTGTCAACATTGGAGATTTCAGAATTCGATAAATCCACAGTTCTATATCTTCACACATTCAGTGGTACTACTAAAACATTTTCAGGTACAGTTTTTTTTTTCCTCGAACTGACTACGCTATTGACCTAGGAAGGTATTAACAGCTTCACCGGACTACTAGGACGAGCGCTTAGGGCACTCATCCGATTTTATTTGACAAATAGCTCAAGGGGCACGACACACCTCGGCTCCAGGTTCAGGTTTCCCCACGATGTCTTTCTTTACCGTTAGCCGATAGTTTTAACTAATTTATGTGAATTCAAAAAAAAACGAAACGTTGGTATGTGCCGGTTCGAACATGCGGACATAAGATTGTTGCTCTACAAGCCAAACCGCTCAACCACCGCGACCATTTGTTGTATGGTGATTACTAAATTCTACCACCAGTGCTCTTAAGCTGAGATTCTAAATCACTACAAAAAAATTATGCTCCAAGTAAATTTTGATTTACTTTGTAAAAACGTGATCAGGGGCCACCAAGAAAAATTAATGAAAATGCACAGTATCAAAAAAATTTCAAGATATATTTGTTGTAAAAACTCGCTGTATGTTTTTATTTTTGTAGAGTTTTATAATGCTTGTAAAATTTAATGGTGAATTCTGCGTAAATAGATTCAAATAAAAATGATTTCACGTAACAAACAAACACGGTCGGATGTGTCTTGTGTGAATTTATTTTAATATACCTAGAGTAATAATGAAACCGCGTTCAAACATGTATTACATACTCTGGTCACAAAAATTAAGAAATAAAAAAGATGTCCAAATCTGTCAATCATTTTCAACAGACTGTAATTTTGCGTGAAATGGTCGAACGTAACAAAAAAAACTATTTTTGTTTCAAGTGTTTAGTTTTTGGATTCGACCAAGAAAAAAATCAGATCTGTTTTGAGATGAATCCTTAGAAAGCCAACGAAAAAAAAAACAAATTTTTTACTATCTGAAAAACAGTTCACGTATACTTTCTTTTTTATTCCATCCATATTGGTTTTTTAGGTAATTTAATGCCTTTTAATTTGCGATGCTCATTAGGTCTCTTTGATGATTTGACGCAGAGTTAGCATCGATCATAGCAAAAACATCTTTCTTAGCTTTGAGAGTCAATAACTTCGGAAAAAAGATCGTTCAGAAAGTTGAAGCAAGGGATAAAATGAGAAACATCCCCTATAAGAAGCCATAATTTTTTTTATTAGTATGATGATATTAGAAACAAAAATAAATTTTAATTTGATAAAAACTAGCTTAAATTTAACGTACGGGATAATAAAACAATTAAATTAATATGTTACTAATTATTCGTCTAGTATTAGGTAATTCATGAAGCCTAAATAGATTTGTAATATAGTAGATTTTTAATATTAAAAAAAATTATACCACCACGTACTTGATACAGTGATTCCTAAGGTTTCATTTCCAAAAAGGAGCCTTATTGATACACCTACACTGCCGACACATTTAAAAGACTTCTGAAGCGAAATACGTAACGAGTTGACATTTATATGTATTGTCACAGCAGATATATTAAGAAATTATAAAAGAAACTCCCATACAAGAAAGATGTATTCATTTTTTGTTTTTATTGCTTTATCTTAAAAAACGTAACGTACAAGCGTCGAACATGTTCTAATATAGTGCTAACACTGAAATCTTCATGTTAATACAAGATCAGACAATAACACAAATTTAATTTTGATTGTTTTTTTAATTTCATGACGAGTATACAACTATAATGAAAAAAATTCGTCAGACGTTTTGTAAAGTTTAGGGAACACAAAAGTTTGATTCTTCTCTATACACATAATATTGTTGTGGAGATGAAAATTTCGTTCATTATTATTGTTTTTGAATTACCCACATAAAAAGTATAGAATTTCAAAATTTCAGCCACCTAGCACCTCTTCATATTTTTTTAATACTTAATATTTAGTAATAAGGTATGTGCCAAGACAATGCCGCGTCGGGTTGGCAAGTCTATACAAATAATTAAAATTGAACCGTCTTTTTGATTACGAACAATAAAAATAATGACTTTTTATTAAATGAATATGAAAATATATAAGGCTCTTATAACAAAAAATAATAATAAATTTTTTTGTCCGTTTATATGTTTATTCTGGATAATGTTCGGAACAGCTGATCTTATAAGGAAAAAACCTAGGCTACTTTTATTTAAAAACAAAAAAAAGGTTTTCTCACAAATATAATAATTAAAGAAACAGTATACAATACCGTGAACGTTGTATATCCTCATTTATTTAAACAGTTTTTTTTGCTTAATTTCACGTGAATTAAGTCACGTTAACAGCTAATTGGTAATAAAAACAATTAGCTGCATTCATAGGAGTCAGGCGAGAGGACCTTGAACTTACACGGCAGTTAAAGAATACGAGCGCTGTCCAATAGACAACCGAAAAACAAACAGTAGTACCAATCGGTAACAAATAATTGATTCAATTGTAACGGTACCTCCCCTATTATTGTTCACTGATTTTGACTTACATATGTCCTAATTTCGCCTGATTAGTACTACATTCATAATTAAAATTTCGAGCGCTAATCTTCACTATTTTTAACAACTTTTCTAAGGAAATTGTGTTGAAAATCAAACTAACAACACGTTAAAAATAAACCCCACTAGCGAAAATCATCACTAAACATTCATTTCAATAATAAAACAGACATTTTTAAAACCCAAAAACAACATATGAAATTAATTTATCCGATAAACTTCAATATTTGATATGATTGTCTATTTCACATTGAAGTTGAATATATACATCTACTAGAAGAGCCACAGGAAATCTATAGGCAACGTCTATATACCGCTTAAATTTCTAATGAGCGTGAAATAGGAAAACCCAAACAGCGATGAAATTAGTTTAACCAATATACTTCAAGCCAAGGCTATTTAACTTCCGGAACCATTTTTAATTCATTTTATTATGAGATATTTAACACTCAGGTAAAATACACTAACAAATTATACAAGAGTAGCTTAGGCATTCTATAATCAACATCTTCTATACAAAGTTTTAATTAGCGTGAAATAGAAAGATCCAAATCGGGATGAAATTGGTTTATACAGAAAAATTAGAACGAAAATTACTGACCATGTGGATCAATTTCTTAATTAATAGAAATATAGATGTGTATTTAATACTTAAATAAGAAATAATAACTTTTTAGAAAAATCATAAATATTTTATCATGCATGTATTATGCAGTACCCGGGTGACCGAGCACAGCTTGGTTCTTTAAAAAACATTTTTAAATTAAAATAAACTGTTAGGTTTGCCTTACAAAATTAACATTTTTTTACGAAAAATATGTCTCTCCTGCTGTCACTCGGATTCGAACCGAGGTTACACCGATTTTCGAAGGAACCGATTTCTATCAGAATTATTTTCGTTTTGACAACGCCGGCGAAATTGACCTTTATATTCTAGCTATATTTATGAATTGCCTGAAAACTCATTTAAAAAAGTTTTCTATGAATAAAATCTATCTACTAGATCGAATCATCGTCCCCGAAACTATCTACATACTAAATTTCACGGAAATAGATGACGCCGTTTCTGACATCCTGAATATAAACAAAAATAAAAATATACAAGAATTGTTCGTTTAAAGGTATTAGAGACAGAGATTAGAGATAGAGATATCATTTGAATAAGTGTCAAATATGAAAATCCAAAACTGAATGAATTTTGTTATTTAACTAAACTTAAGATCGAGTAATTGATATCTGGAATCGATTATAAATTGACTTAATTCTAAAACACTAAACTAAAATATACCGATTGCCGGAAAATCCTTTGCAAATAAAAGCTGTTTTGGGGTGTAAAGGGTGTCGAATAACATCATAAAACTTGAGACACCCAAGCCAACCTCACCTACACGTGGTGCACCCTGCTGAATAACGAAGGCAATGGCCAAAGTGGGGTGGTAGGGTTTTACAGCCCGACTGGGTCGCAACCACCATGTATATGGCGAAAAAGCCCGTAATAGTGACTCGCTTCTGCGCGTCGCGTTTCGGGATCAGCCTGTTCATATCCAGCTTTTTGCAGGTCGGCATGATATTGGCGACCGACGATGGATAGTGTGTCACTCGGTGGTCGCTATTGTTTTTGGATTCTACTGTGCTTACCATCAGGCATAGTGCAGTCATTTTGCCATGCTACGATAAAAAAAAAGCTATGGCGGGCAAGCACACATGAAGAGAACATGTTTTTTCAAGTCTAGGTCGATTAATCAAGTAAATACTAAATAGGTGATCTTTCTCTTTACTTTAAAACGTTTATAATGAGTACAATTAATAACTTAAGGTTAATAATAGAATCAAAATCTATTAGATACAAAATCCAAGAAAAATATTTACATACATTTCTAATTTATATATGTGATTCACATCTTTACTGACTTTGAAAGGAATAGTGTATAAAGAAATTAATTATTGTCATAACTTTGTTAAAATATTATTAATCGTAAACAATAAGGGACATGTATAACTCTTCTTTAGTTACAAATAACCAAACGTATAACTGCAGCTTAAACTAAATTCTTCTAAGCGAACTAGACGAGTATTACAAAGTGTCAAAACACCAGCATATAGTTATATCGAAATATTGGCCAACACTGGCTTAGTCGAATTGGGATTAGAACTTACGACAACCGATGCTGAAATAAGAGCAAAAATAATGAGAAAATACAAGACTATAAACTCTGTCAGCAGATACTCAATAGCAAGCAAAATCGTAAATATTATGTGTAATTTTAAAATTTAAATTATTTACTTCAAATAATTTGCAAAAAAATTCTTAATACTGAACAAGATCAATTCGAAAAGATACCCTTTAAAAGAGGATAGTTGAAACTAAAGTAACTGGTGGAAAACATACTTGAGTACTTGAATTATGTAAAACAGAACTCTTCAAATGTTGAGAATGATAACAAACTTCTTTTTTCTGATACCTACATACTCAAATAAAAAAACCGGAATATAGTTTTTATTGATTACTATGAAATCATTATTTTGTGGTTACAAAACTTATGCGCCAAAAAGGAAAGAATTGTCGGTTTTGGAAATTTAAAAAGTATTTAAACAAAATATATAATGACTAATATTAAAATTTTCACTTTCCAAAATCTACCGTTGATTTTATTCAAGTAATTTGATTTTTTTTGTAGTACATTTATATATACAAGTATATACAATTACTTAAAACCTAATATGAATCTAACAAGATGTAATCTACACAAAATACCGTGAATGTATTTCTAAATCCTAACACATAGCGAGTAGTAACAAATTATATCATTTACCCACGTTTATTTCGAACAGTCGTAATAAAAACAAGAACTAAGCAAAACAGCTAAACTCTGAAACTATCATAAATAAATAAAACTTTACTACTGTTGCCATTCATTCTGCCCTATATATAGTAAAGATAAATTTATTCCGATAACAAAAATTAGTTACCTGTTCGCCTCTCTCGTCTGCATCACCCATTATTATAAGCTTATTTTACAATTCAAACCGATTCAAACTCAAATTACGGACGAAACGCGAGCGCTTGTCTGGAATATCTGGAGTGCAATGAGGAATCGCCCTTGTGAGGGAAGCCGTAGAAATAGGGTCATCGTACAGTGGCATTACAAAACGCACAAGCGTTATAATAAACGCTTCCAATTTTTACATTTAAGGAAATATAAAATTAATCGACAAAAAAGAAATAAAAACACTTTCTAAAATATTAGTAAATTCATAAATGTAAAATAAACAAAAATTAAATATTTCGTCGCAGCACTATACATGGGAACATCCATTAATTACATGAGATAATTCGGGAGGGAATCAAACCGAATCTCACTTGACAGAGAGAGAGGGTTTCGGAAAATATCACGTAATTTTTTGTGGGCAAAAAGTAGTCTAAAAATAAGATTAATTTAAAGTAAAGCACATTCTAGACTAAAATATCCTGAAATTTGACACACTTCCTCTATGTATATATTAACTTGTCTACTATTGATTTTCCATTATCACTCTCATTTTCCAATTATTAGGTTAAGATTCAAAAACCCTGTTATATAGATTAATACCCAAAATTTTTCCAAAACGTTCTGTTATATGCTTACGACCAGAAAAAGTTTCACTTGCGTCGTGCTTTTTTATCATTAATTATCAGTGGATATTTAACTGAACAGCTAGTTCATTATATTATTAAAAAGTTTCAGTGTTTTTGCCATCATTTATTTTTATCTGTTAATAATCATATCGATTTCTGTATTTTCTTTGTTTATATAAGATAAACAGTATGTGAAAAAAAAGTACTCATATATCAATAGAAATATAATTGTAACGTAACGTGACAATATTATAGTAAATAAACTATGTTAAAAAACCTACAGTTTAAAAAAAAATCTGCAAATGAAACCTTAATTGCTAAATTGAGAGATTTAAAAACGCTGCATTTTGACGCACCAGTGTACGTTGAACTTAATATTTTGTTTAAAATAAACCATATATTTGTTTTGTATGTGTTAAACACGCAAAAATCATTAACACACAGTTAGCTCCTGTTATTTATTATTACAATACAGTTCCTCTGTACATTGAAAATCTTAAAAACATATACGTCCTAACCTATTTCTATTTGTTTGTATCCGTATTTTGTGAATATTCTCAAGGTAACTTCTATACAAATATACCTTCGAATACATCATCTATCATTTATTGATTTTATGAGTTATGTTATATAAAACTATCAATATCCTGTGGCTTTACACGTGTTTTATATCCAGTAATTATTTTGAACTCTTTATTATATTCCTATGTATAAAAGAATAGTCAACAGACTAACGAAAAAATAAAGAATAAGTAATATTAGTGCTTACCTACTATGTAAAAAGAACTTGCATACACATTTTCAAGGCTTTACCCCAGTCCTTTGAATATATTTAAATACATTAGCCCGGTGAAGCTGTTAAGACCTTGCTAGGTCAATAGCGTAGTCAGTTCGAGAAAAAAAAATTTAGATACATATAGATTAATTCTTTTTTAAATTAATTTAATTTATTGGTTGGTGGGTATCTTACATTCTTATGTGTTGTTGATTACATGTATTCATTCAGAGCAATAACCATATCGCATGAGATAAATTTAGCCTCTTATTTTACACTAGTTCTATCCCGTAGTTTTGCTCGGCTTTAATTTTTCTTTCCGTGCTACTCGGCCTGCCTGCACTATTACTTAATTATCGCTAAATATATTTCCTCGCCATCAATTTTTATACTAAATGATCCACTCCAAATGTCGTAGCGTGATATTAGATAGCCTTCCTCAATAAATGGACTATTAAATGTAAAAATGAATTTCCAAATTGGACTTATCGTTTTCAAGACCGGAGCGCTCTAAGAAACAACCTGAATTTTATCAAATTAAGTTAGATTAGAAAAAATACGATAATATAAATGTTTAGTGCAATGGAAGTTATAATTTTTAACACCTATTCAGTAAACTGTACCTTATGTGATGGTGAATAATGTCTAATATAAGAATAAGGTATGAACATCAAGGAATGAGGATTTAAAGACAGTCTATCAATACAACAGTAAAGACTTATTTATTCCACACTAGCAGCTGCTCACGACTTCGTCTGTGTTTTTAATTTTATAAATGACTAGCTCTTTCCGCGACTTTGTCCGTTTGAAAACTTATGTAAAGAAACAGCGATTAATAAAGTCTTTGAATGTATTAAGTCCATTCACATACTTACTTTTCTCTCGTACTTAAGTAGCGTCGCCATTAAAAATACAATAACTTTTGATAGAGTGAACCGAATTTAATGAACGCAGTATTTTAGCAGTAATGCGTATTCAACAGACAGACAAACATTTCTGAAATTCATTAAAATGTATTTTATTAGATTTACATTCTTTTTATATGTACATGTTATTCTGAAGTATAAGCTATATTACTGAAAAGTTTCATGAAAATCCGTTCAGTAGTTCATATCTGAGTGAGACATATATCCATACTCAGAGACTACCTCATTATAATATTAGGATCTACTTACTTCATCCTCATATTGGAAACGTAAAACAAGACCAAGAACTCAATTATTTCAACTCCATTAGCTGTACGATAGAAAACTCCACCCAGTATCCGTCTATCACAAGATTTATACAAAGCATATACGTACGTAATTTTAATTATGTTGCTCCACATACGAATATAGATCGGTGCGAGCTGTATTCAAAAATGTATAACGGGCACATGCTTACAAGCACAGTTCTATCTAAGAGATGAATATAACATTGATTTTCTATATCATAGGTGGCAGACAACTACGTGGATCACCTTTAGTTAAGTGATCACCATAGACACCAGCAACACCAGAGCAGTCCCAAGTGCGTTGCCAGCCTGTGTTGGTGTGAAAGAAGAAAGGAAAGGGAAGAGGAAAGGAGAGGGATAGGTGGACCTCCGCTGCTCTCACTGACCGAACGAAAAGCAACAATGCAAGCACTGTTACTTGACGTCGGTTTTCTGTGGGTCGGATGGTAGTACTCCGGGCGAGTCGACACATTTATGCTGAAACTAGTAATAACTTCAGCATAGCTCTACTACCTTTTATTTGGTAACCAATCTTCTTGTAGATTATTACTGCCTTTGTCAAGTAGGTAATGTATCACAAGTTTCTTGCAATTATTTCAATGAATTAATAACGGTGGCTCCCTTATAAGAAATTTTCAGGGAATTTTGTAGCAAGTCAGAGTCCATGCTCCGTGGTATTATTTCCCATGGACCTATGTACAATACCTAAGTCACTTAAACACTGATTATGAATCTATACTAATATTATAATGAGGTAAAGTTTGTGAGTTTGTGTGTGACGTTGTGGCCTTGTAGGGTGTAATCTCAGGAACTACTGATACGATTTGAAAAATTCTTTCAATGTTATTATAGTTCATTTATCGAGGATGGTTATAGGTTATATATCATCACGCTAGGATCAATGGGAACGGAGCACCAATGAATAATGTTTAAAAATCGAGGGTTTTCTTTCTTCTTGAGGGCTTCCGCTGCGTATTAGCGTTAGCCCAAAGTAACTATTGAACGCGAGCGAAGTCGCGGGTGCCGGCTAGTAAAATATAAAATGCAATACATGACATTCCAAGAGCCCGCCATAAACTCGAATATAATGATATTTTCTCTCGATTAGTAAAGAATTATAAAATTGTGAGACTATGTACAATTATAGAAATGCTCTTTAGAAACAATTGTAAGTATGAAACGCACACCACTTACAGTAATATGTAATGTGTACATTAGATATATAAATACTAACAGTGTGCCAAATGAGGATTGTCATCAGCAGCGTATTTGGAACCTTACCCCACCATGTAACTACCTCAGTGCTCCCTTACACTGTGTAAGGCACTAATGAAACAATTACTTTAAAAAATATTATTATGAATTTCATCTACACTACATTGAATATACATTTCTATTGTAACTAAGATTTTGTGACTATAAAAAAGTAAACGCTTTTCTTTCCGCAAGAAATTGTATAATGGAGCTCTTACGTAATACATTTATCGTCAAAGATCTTATTAGGAAGACCTCGTCTATCTTCAAAGTTACTAATAATTATAATGACGAATTGTAAACAATAAGTTGATAATTATGTCTCTAATTAAAAATAAAGAATGATTTGAAATTTTGGTAATTTTCTTCAGACAAGTCGCGGTTAACAGCTAGTCTAAAATAGAATAACCTCAATTACTTTTTATAAGGTTCGCTGTCTACCAATGAAAGTCCCGTGAAAGTCGGACTAACCGTTTTGAAGATGGTAATGCGGGTGAAGCCACGGTTAACAGCTAGTATAAACTAAAATTGCTTGAATTATTTTTTATAAAGTCAGCTATCGGCTAATGAAAGTTTTGTGAAAATCGATCTAACCGTTTTGGAGATAGTACTGCGGGTGAAGCCACAGTTAACAGCTAGTATATATTAAAAGTACTTGAATTACTTTTTATGATATCTGCTAGTTGTTGGTGAAAATTTGTGAAAATCGGTCAATCCGTTTTGGAGATAGCATTGCAGACGAAGCCGCTGTTAACACTTAGTCTAATTTAGAGTAGCCTATATCACCCGCTGTAATTTCAGCTATCTCGCAATGAAATTCCCGTCAAAATCGGTCCAGCCTTTTCGGAGATTACCCGGAACAAACAGACAGACAAACAGACCGACAAAAATTTTAAAAGTTGCATTTTTGTTATCAAAAGCGTATACTTTCATACCCAATCGGTCATTTTTTTATTTTGCTGTTACATACAGACACTTCATTTTTATTATATGTACAGATATTTATTTTTAAGGGTCGACTTATTTGCTTATTTAATACCACATTACTTTGGAAATATTG
This sequence comes from Antheraea mylitta, assembly GCA_014332785.1. Taxonomy (NCBI): domain Eukaryota; kingdom Metazoa; phylum Arthropoda; class Insecta; order Lepidoptera; family Saturniidae; genus Antheraea; species Antheraea mylitta. The sequence goes on along the minus strand of JACEII010000026.1, from coordinate 4,900,304 downwards.
ATTCCTTATATTTTGTATTTGTTATAATTTAAAATATGAAAACGACATACTTAGTAATTATAACTTATACTTGATGTATTCTAAGCGATAAATATATAATCAACTAGCCTCTGCCCCCGACTTCGTTCGTGTGGAAAATATAGTTTAAGCTAACGGTCATACGCAGCGGAAACACTCAAAAGGAAAGAAATCCAGATTTTTAAACGTTCTTCATTGGTGCTCGATAAATGAGCTATATAACATTGAAAGAATTTTTCAAATCGGACCAGTAGTTTCTGAGATTACCCCCTACAACGTCACAAAGTAACAAACTTTACCTCTTTATAATATTAGTGTAGACTAGTATAGATTATATTGGAACTAAAAATAAAAAAAAATAGGATGGGTTTATTTTAGCATCACATGACAACGACGGTCACAGTTTGTCGCGCATTCTGGTATACTATTAACCATGACGATCGAGAATAAGAAATACAACCATTAATCGTACAGTAAATTGACTAACGCGAAACTTCTAGAAGCACTACAAAAAGGGATCAATTAGTGGTTTTTTCAAGCACATTTTCATACATCGAATAATAGGATTAACGGTCCACTATTGCATAGTAAATACAACTATACAGGCAAAAAGTTTGAGTCGGTTTTCCACTGTCGTTTATTAATCAATCGCCCTAATTAGGTCGCTAGTTAATTGCCACGTATCCGATCGGACGCCGCAATACATTCCGGAGATATATAGTGTTTGGGAACGTCCGTCCTTAGCGTTCGTCACATCCCATTTGTTAAAGTAATATTATTCCCATTTGTTGTAGTAATATTATTACCATTTGTTATAGTAATATTATTCCCATTTGTTTTAGTAATATTCCCATTTGTTGGAGTCTTATTATAAACGTACACTTTAATGTACCTGTAATAAACGAGAAACTTTGCAAGGACATCCGATGTTTCATATTTTTCACACAAAAAGTACTTAACGAATTTTGAAGATTTGTAATAAGATATCTTACACAGCAGGATAATACATACGATATAAATAATAAATATATTAAATTAAAATCACCCAACATATAACGACGACTGCCAAGTAAGTTGGAAAATATCCTAACATATGGAAACTATCAGGCACGTGTTACATGAAAAGTATGATTTACACAAAGATTTTATATTATGTCGTCATTTATAAAGGTACAAATATAGATGAAGTCGCGGACGGGCGCTTGTAGTAAATAAACTTGATTAATAGAACTAATTTATATATGATAAAATATATAAATTCTAGTAGAATGATTCATCCTAAATTCTTCTCCACGAAATATTTAGGCTATAATCACTTGTCGCTTGCCCTAAGTGAGTGTTAGCAAACTGTACTTTGCTAACATGAACTGAATAATTTTTAATAGAAATAGCAACAACTAAAATATATAACCAACAGTTTAAATTGTATGGTACGCGCGGCCAATTGTTTTAAAGAAATTGTGTTTATTAAAAGTTTTTATAATTCGAAAATAGCGGTAACCCAAATATCCCTACCTCAACCTACCCGTCTACATCTCACTGTACTATTTTTTCTAATTTTATACACATGTAAAGCCTCAAAATCTTCTAAGTTTAGGGAGAAACCTCCATATCTAACACTAGAGACCCAAGTAGTCAAATTAAAAAAGATATATAAATAATAATTTAAGTTTTTAGAAGTACCTAAATATTTTCTTGAATAAGTAAAATGCCATAACATAATTTCATGCAGTATTTGTTGAAAACAGTTTCCAAATTGATTACTGTAACGCTTGCAATTAAAACATCACTGCGCTGCCGGAATAAATGTGAAAATAGGGAGGTTACGCCATCTAACACGTTTTCCATGTAACTAACTACATGAAGTTGTAATTTTAGTGTGCACGCCGCTGAAAACAATCCAAAATAGTTCCCAATTTTCACATAAGATCGCGCGCTTTTGCGCACTTTTATTTAACAGAAGCTTTGTAGGTATTGTAGCTGATTTCCCAGAGTTGAGTTAATTGTGATAAAAAAAAAATTATAAAACAACCATGTCACTAAAAGATCTTTCGATTAATTTAAGAATTTTAAAAATCAATTTCATATGTAATTCGTAAATTTTTACCTTTTTTACACTAGCAGCTACTTACGACATCGTTCATATTATTTAAAATATACAAGTTATCTAATTTCACTTTCTCATTCAAATATGCTTTATTTATTTCTAACAATGTTTAGTGGTATAGACAATTATAAGAGAAAATAATACTCAAATTACGAAGCATGGTTTTAATGTTTCATTGTTTATCACTATTATGTAAAAATTAACGATACACTTTTAACATTTAATTGTATTTATGTGTTAAATTTTAAAATAATTATAATATGATGCAGCAATTCAATAAAACTATGTAGGTACATACCACGTTTACAGTTAGTATGTATTGAATAATGCAACAACTCACATCGCAATGGAAGATTAAACTTATATTGAAGCAATTGCTTCGAAAATTACCCACAATCTAAGAATAGAAGCTGACATACGGATAAGCCCTCGGTTATTATATTAAGGGGACTGCTCTCCACTGGTTCACTATATATTTAATTTTTTTAATCAAAAGAACCAACTGATTATTCAATTGTTTTCTACACAATGAGATAGTGAAGTTATAATTAAAACGCATAAAAAAGATGCAACGATAACTGAGAGATTCTTTTTATATAAGTTACGGGCTGTATCAACTGAAAACGTTTTTGAGCGAATTCCTACATCTGATTTATTACAGAGATGCACTCGAAATCTTTCACCTGTTTTCGGTCGTAACACTAGATTTATTACTGACATTGATCCAATTTCTTTTTAATTCCCACTCTATTATGTTATTATCAATATTCTTTATGGCATACTTTTTATAACAAGTTATTCTTATAATATTTCAATTATTATATGATAAAATTTTGTTTTATACTGGAATTTACAAGACTCAAATCTTAACCACCGAGCCATAACTCTATATATATATTACTAGATCTGTGACTGTACTTATAATTTGTCTTACCAATTTTGAGATAGATGTCTAATATAGAAGTCGTTTATTAGAATTCGATATTAAAACTATTTTTGTCTGTTTGTATGTTTGGATTTAACTCAAACGATAAAAATGCAACTTTCAAAGATAACAGTTTTAGAAGTTCTAAAAATTTAACTAATCAAATTTATTTTCAACTAGCCTCTGCTCGCGACTTCGTTCGCGTGGAATATATACTTTGGGCTAACACTAACACGCAGCAGAAGTTCTCAAAAGCATAAAAACATCCCGATTTTGAAACATTTTCTGTCTGTGCTCTTCTCCTATTGGTCTTCGCGTGATGATATATAGCCTATAACCATTCTCGATAAATGAGCTATACAAGAAACTATTCTTTTTATATAACCATAAGTTACTAATTTTTTACATCATCTGCCAATAAAAATGCCGTTAAAATTGATAAAACAAACAAAAATGGATACTCCATTTAGTCATACAAATGTAGATTTCTGGATGAAATGTGTATGCAAAATTTGATGAAAGGAGTACTTAAACAAACTTACATTTCATTTATTATTAGTTAGCATTTAGACATTACGTAAAGTTGCCGTCATCGACTATCTTCTATACATGAATGCATATAATAAAAATATAAATCTTAACGTCTCTGTACTTTCTACATTAATAAAAAAAATGTTGCAGTTGTCTAGGAGTAAGTAGTAAAATACATGTCAATCATTTTTAGACATGTCTGTCTATGTCTCTCTGTCTGTTTATTTGGACACGCATCATAGCTAAAATACTGCGTCCATGATAAAACCTCTTCAAGATAATCGTAAAGCATATATTCGAGTAACATTAAATTTTTGTTTCATTAATATCGGTTAACTCTATCAAAGGTTATTATAATTTTAATTTAACGACAACTTAAGTGCGACAGAAAAGTAGATAAGTAAATGAACTTAATACATCCCGATATCTATTTTTCTATATTATCGAAGACAAACGAACAAGCGGGTCGCCTGATGTTAAGTGATCACCGCCGGTCATAGACACTAGCAACACCGGAGGATTCGCAAGTGCGTTGCCAGCCTGTATTAGGATGGAATTGGCGACGGGGAGGGTAAAGGGAAGGGAATCGGATCCTCCGCCGCTTTCATTGACCGAACAAAACGCAGCAATGCAATCACTGTTACTTCACGTCGGTGTTTCTGTAGGTCAGATGATACTACCGCGAGTGAGCCGACCCATTCATGCTGAAACCAGTAATAGCTTTAGCGTGGCTATACCATCTTGAATAATTTTCTTCTTTCTTCACCTTCTTTATTAATGAATGTTTTTTTAGATAAATTTCTACCTGGACGAAGTCGCGGTTATCGTCTAGTCTTTAATATAATCGTTTATTTTATTGTTCGTTTAGACAGAAAATTGGTCGAAACAGACTTAACGTATGCGACGCAACAAACTCAGAGATAGTAATTGCGTTGTAAACGTCTCTTATGCTTAAAATAGTAACGGATGGCGAGCCCCTCAATCGACTTTAATAGAACTGTGTACAGTGAGTTATCTTCACGCCGTTTATACCATTGTGGTGTAGACAGGAAGAGAATATATGTAGTGATCACGAAGTAAAGTTTGATTATAAAAAAAAAAAAGACTGTGTCCAACAGATCAATCAACGTTAGTCGTAATATTTACTAACTTTCATATTTTTTTTTTTTTATTGAAGCACGACATAGTGACTACTCTATGCCTGATGTTAAGCATAGTACAATCCAAAAACATCGGCAACCACCGAGAGACAGATTATCCATTGCCGGTCGTCGCTGTCATGCCGGCCATAATGACGAAAGTCACCCGGTACTGGATATGCGCAGGCTGATCCCGAAACGCGACGCGCAGAAGCGAGTCACTATGACGGGCTTTTTCGCCACATGCATGGTGGTTGCGACCCAGTCGGGCTGTAAAACCCTACCACCCCGCTTTCGCCATTGCCTCGTTCGTTATTCAGCAGGGTGCACCACGTGCAGGTGAGGTTGGCTTAGGTGTCTCAAGTCTTAAGATGTTACTCGACACCCCTTACACCCCAAATTATATGTATAAAGTTTACCATCAATTTATGTTAAACTAATTGCTTCCCGTGACTTCGCCCCCATGAGAGTGATTTCTGAACTACCTGAATTAACTCCTTGGCTGATTTTTAAAACTGAAATTACAAAATGGTTGATCATGTTTTTAAATAACTAAACATTTTTTTTTAAATTATAACTATGCAATACATAATTTGTTATTGTTCAAGTTCTCAAATCTGGTATAAATCTGGTATTATTTTAAATTTTTGCTGCCAATTCTATTGACCAGTGCACCGTATATGGTTTTAGTGAGTTCAACGTGTACTTCTGATATTTCCACTTGACACATTATAATCATTTTGACATTTTTGAATGTATACTGTAAAATTTATATCATCTATCAGAGATAGCCCTTGATGGGGAGTACCTATCTTTTTTAAAATGGAAGTTAAAAGGCAGATGCGCTCACGCGTTACACTTCAAGAAATTTTGCTTGTATAGTGGAAATCGCATCATGTTACACTTTGCCTATGAAATTCTTTATTAAAATACACTATTGATTCAGATAACTACGTAGTTATTAATAGGACTTTACCTATGAAATTGCCGTTCTGCAGTACTGGCCATTTCAAATCAAAATAAATTTTGTTTGGCTAAGAATTCTAATTTCAAATTAATTTTATTTTAAAAACATGGAATTCTTTTTCCAAAAGTAGTAATTTATTTATTAATTAGTGTTACATTTTCATCGCATTTCAATCTTTTTGTCATCATGGATACGTTATAAATTCAAGTAATTATGGAATATGAGTACCGTCGTGGCAGCAACGCGGCACAAGTGCCACGCAACATCAACGACGTTTACGGAGCATACACTACAAACTAACGCACTACCTGTTATTGGTTTGCTCGCTTCCGTTCTGGGAATTTCGACCTGAAAAATGACCCTCGCGGTCGTCCGAAGAATTTGGTCGACAATGACGAAGTACAGGCGATTATGGAAGCTGATGATACACAATCTGCGGCTGAATTAGCAGCAGCTTTCGACGTTAGCGTCAAAACTATATTGGTCCATTTGCGTCTAATTGGCAAGGTAAAAAAGCTTGACAAATGGGTGCCCCACGAACTGAATGATCGTCAGCGTGAAGTACGCATCAAGACGTGCCTTGCACTGCTCAACAGACACACAAATGAAGGAATTTTGAACCGCATTGTTACCTGAGATGAAAAATTAATTCTGTTTGATAACCGCAAGTGCTCAGCAAGTTGGTTGGATCCTGGTTCAGCACCTAAATAATGCCCTAAACGAAAACTTACCCCTAGAAAAGTGATGGTCACTGTTTGGTGGTCTATCGCCGGTGTGATTCATCACAGCTTATTATCAAACGGGGTGAGCATTACTGCAGATGTGTACTGGGAAGAACTGAACACAATGATGGAGTAGCTAGCACATCTCCAACCAGCATTGATCAATCGCTCGTCTCCGCTGCTCCTGCACGACAACGCGCGACCTCATACTGCAAAGCAGACGGTCTCCAAGTTGCAAGAACTGGGCTTGGAAGTTCTCCGCCATCCGCCCTACTCACCAGACCTTGCGCCTTGCGCCTACCACTTTTTCCAGAATTTGGATAACTCCTTGGCGGGAAAAAAATTCAATACCCGAGAGGCAGTACAAAATGCCTTTGAAGAATTTGTTGCCTCCCGTCCAGCTGATTTCTTTAAGAAGGGCATCAATAAACTGCCACTGCGTTGGCAAAGATACATTAATTGCATGGGTGATCATTTCGATTAATACAAATAAAAAATACATGAAAAAATTCGTTTAAATTTTTGCATACAAAACGGCAATTTCATAGGTAAAGACCTAATATTAGCCAACAAAACCTACTTTTCGAACAAACAAAAATTCTTAAACCTTTCTAACTCAATCACTGGTTTTAATTTACATCGTTTAACTTTATCATTACCGGCTAGACACTGTGTAGACGTATAACGCTGTAGGTAACCTTGAAAATACTCATTGACAATACATTTTTCTACCTGTCTGTAAAAATCTACTCAAAATTGGTTAAACCGTTTCGAAGATTAGGTCTGATAAAAAAACACTTTAACACACATAAAGTTGCTATAGATCCTATATTATGATCTCAGTTCGTAGACGATTAAGGTTGGTTTATATGACGGCACAAAAAGATATTATTTAATCAAATTCGATATACACATTTGAATTCATGTGGCTACAAATAACCAGCTTAGTTTAGCTTAGACAAATTCTAGGTTCGGTCACTGTTGAGTTTATTGCCAAGCATCAAAGTGTCCTCAGATTTCGCCAAAATAGGCAGGTGGAGCTGTGAAGACCCTTCAGAATAATAGAGGTAGTCAGTTAGAAAAAAACATTATTTAACCTATGTTGGCTTAGCTAGTTCTGTGTAATGTTGTTTTATTGTAATACATGGTATAAAGTATATTTAAAAATGAGATTATTAAAGTTTATTAATAACATTAAAGCAAAAAAGTTGTGCCGTCACGGGACGCGTGGCAGATGTGGTACATCGAAATTGTTTTGTATAATTTATATGCCTAAAAGAACAGATTGCGACAGGAATCAGTTATGGCATAATTAATAGATAAAGCATTACATATTTTTTCTATAAAATAATGACTGTTTATTTATTTTATTACATAAATATTCATTTTTATTAAATACAAAAATTCAACTAGACGCAGGCGCGATGTCTTTGACGGCGTAGGCAAAGGGCACTAGGTCGTCGGCGCATGCCGCGTAACTCTAGTATAACGAGTGGCCGACAGAATAATTTAAATCTTATGTTTATACGATTCTAATTCTTCGAAATGTTTTTGAGTATTTCATAAATAGTGCAAAGTTCGTGTTTTGCGTCGCCACCTCGCGCCACGCCAACAATCAGGTTTATCCGCGCTTATAGATGTTTTACATTAATAAAATTTATGTCATAGCATAGAAGATATATTTCTTATTATATTTCTGTAGGTTGGGGCCCGTACCTTTTTTCTGGATTAGTGTATTTTACTAATCACTAGCTTCTGCTCGCGGCTTCTTTCGTGTAGAATAGTTAATTTAGGCCAACGCTAACCCGCAGCGGAAGCTCTCAGAAAGAAAACAGTTTTGAAACATTCTTCATTAGTACTCTGCTCCTATTGGCCCCAACGTGATTATATACAACCTATAACCATCTTTGATAGATGAGCTATCTAACACTGAAATAAATTTTAAAATCGGACCGATAGTTCCTAAGATTAGCGCGTTCAACCTACTAAACAAAGAAACCCTCCAGCTTTATAATATTAAGTATAGATTACTACTCTTCTCTCGTACTTAACTCCAGCCGTCATTTAAATGACAATAACTTTAGTAGACCAATTTTAATGAAACAATAAATGTGTGACTCCTGAGAATATGCTTTATGATTTTCTTGCTAAGGTTTTATTGTGAACTCAGTACTTTAGCAGTGATACGTGGTCATACAAACAGACAGACAGACATTTCTAAAAATGATTGAAATGTACTTAATTAATCAATAATACATATTTCTAGACATTTGCAACATTTTTTAAAAATCATTTAAATATAAGCAACTATTATTTTTATTGTACTTATTGTGTTTTGGATTTTGATTTTTTTTTCTCGAACTGACTACGCTGTTGGCCTTTATTTTTTGGCCTTTACAGCTTCACCGGACTACTAAGACGAGCGCTTAAGGCACTCAGCCGATTTTATATTGGCAACCAGTTCAAGGGTGCACAGCACACCTCGGCTTGGCTGTTGCCCGTTGCATGCAAAATCGCGACCTAACTTAGCAAACCTAGCTAACTATTCATATATGTATGAGTTGTTGAAATGTATATGTGTACCAAGCATATCCGCCTCAACAACTCCTCCATATATTTTTATCAAAAAATTGAGAGTTTTCCAGTACGATAAGTAAAAAAAATTGAACAAAAATAACCCTTCCACCAAAATGTGTAGCGTGTAGGCGTGCACGTGTGTGGGGGTGATCGTGTAGTACTGTAACAGTGATGTATGGGTGTGTCACCGTATCGCGCAAGCAACGCACTCAAGGGCTCCTTGCCGTGGGATCGAACCTAGGCTTGAGCCGCTGCCGTGGGAGGCATAATCGGGTGTGCGGGAGCGAAGTTAACCCTCAGACCGCGGCGGCGCGATCTGTGGTTACGCGGGCGTGGGCGTGAACACGCTCTGTTACGAGGGACAAGCTGGTACTGATCGTTCGCTGACGTGATATCGTCGGGAGGTTCGGTGAAAATGTGTCGCGGACGTCTTCTATAACGCCCAGCGTTGGGTACGGGTTCGTAATTAGCGGCGGATACCACTAACGGACTGGGATGAATCGCGACTCGCTCGAAATAACTACTAGTAAGTGATTTAATATACGCCCAGATGGATGGCATCTCCAACAGAGATTATTGTCTTTATAGCAGCTTCATTATCATCTTTTATAGCCATTTCTAAATTATAATCCACAATGTCTTGCGTCACACCGTGGAAGGTATTCGGAGCCTCCCTTTGATAGGATTTTTGAAAAATGAAATATATTATTTGATAGTTTTAAGTACACAGTTTTCTCAAAATGGTCATATCATTTAATTATTTAGCAATTTCAGATTTTATTTTTACCTTTTACACTATATAATGTGGACTTGTGAATTTCAAATGTATGAAAATGGACTTTATTTTCTTCATAACTTTTTTGTGTTTTAAGTCGTAAAGGTGAATCTTATACGTATCATTACCGGGGTGGTAACGAAGCCTTAAGGGCCTTGACCTTGACCCCGGGCGTCTCCAGTCAAAAAATATTTGTTGATGAGAATTTCATACTTAGATGACATTGTTTTTTTTTATATCAAAGGAGGCAAACGAACTGGTGGGTCAAGTGATGTTAAGTGATCACCACCTACCATAGACACTAGCGACATCAGGGACGTCGCAAGTGCGTTGCCAGCCTGTATATGGGAGAAGGAAAGGGAAAGCAGGAAAGCGGAAGGGACTTGGGCCTTGGGTTCTCTCACTGACCGAACGAAACACATTAATGCAAGCACTGTTATTTCACGTCGGTTATCTGTGAGAGGGGTGGTACTACTCCGGGGGAGCCGACCCATTCATGCTGAAACCAAAAATAGCTTCAGCAGGGCTCTACCACCTACAAAAATTATTGAGGTGGAATCATCAATTTGTAGTTTTATTTTAGACCTTATTGCTACAAATACTAACAAAACAAAGGTTGATATAAAATTATGTTTACCTCCTGTTTTCTTCTACCGTTTCGTTTTCATTACCTTTTAATTCAGTATTTGTTTTATTGGTTGTTTTTGTGTCATATTTGTAAAAAATATCTTGATTTTGCTAATTACGATAATGTGTTTTGTTTTTATTGAAGTTGATGTTTGTCATGTCATAAAATGGGTCAGTAATTACTAACAAACTATGGATAATATCCTCATATGTTGTAATTCTACTAACTTTTCTGATGTGAAAATCTCTCAAAATTTTAAAATCTTTATTGCGTGGTTCAGCAGCCTCTTGCGAAAGTTTCCAATAGGAATACAGTTATTATGCTCAATAATGTCTCGATTCATATTTTCATTCTCTCACTGCCCTAGAAACTGCATATACTATATACAATATAACTGCATATATTTATAGCTATCCTTTTTTGTTACACATTTATATTTCATGATATCAATTCACACCAACTCAAAAGAAGGCTCACTTAAAAAAAAAAAAAACAAAAAAAAAAATTAGACTGAAGCATTGACGTATGCATGTATACTTATTGATTTTCACAATAAGCTGCAAATTGAATATATACTATTACATTTAACAATATTATATTATTGATACTAAAAAATATGATGGTATTTTTTTCCTTTTATTTAACTCGATATTGGTTGTGTAAAGTACAGACAGATTTGTTAATATTTGTAGTATTCACAGTATGCTGCTCAAATAACTCTTAAAATAATATTGATCTTTAAAATAATGTAAATCCTAAAAAAATACTAATCTTAAAAAAATATTAACCACTAGCTGTTCCCACGACTTTATCCGCCTGGAACTTTTTTTTCGAAATGAAGACGCCGTTGACCTGGATACGTCTTCACAGCTTCACCAAACTATTGCCGCCTGGAACCTGATATACAAACCAGTAACTAATAAAATCACCTAAATATATTAAGTCAAATTACTATATACTTTTCTCTTGTACTTAAGTTGCGCCGTTATTAAAATTACAATAACTTTTGATAGGCATAACCGATTATAATGAACCTGAGACTAAATATTACTCGAAGAAGGTAGTCCGGTGAAGCTGTTAAGACCTTGTAGGGTCAATAGCGTAGACATTTCCAAAAAAAAATTACTCGAAGATATACGTTATGATTATTGTTGTATGATCTTCTTGGTGAGGTTTTATCGTGAACACGTACTTTAGCAGTGTTGAGTGTTTAGACAATCATTTCTAAGAATGATTGAACTTTTTGTTACTTATTCCCAGACACCTCCAACAATTTTTTTTAACAAAAATCTTAAAAGGACAGTCACGTTCTATGTACATTCTTATTATATGTATAGAAAATCATCATTGATTTTGTACTGAAACGCCATTTAAAGAAGAGTAGAATATGTAGCATTACATTTTTCTTTATGAAAAACATATATTTAACTTTTATTCCGTTGTTACTAACGTTATTCATCTTTTTCTGGATTCTAAATAACAGTAATATTTTTTTAACTTTATTTTGGCAATCAATCTTTCCGATTAGTACTGCCATTGTCATGTAGTCAATAATATCACGAGCGTCGTGCGATCATTCCAATATTAGGCATCGTGTGAATCAATATTCTAAAAAGATGCTGGATCCCTTATTAGAACCTTCCAAGGAGTTTTTGTGGCATCTCAGAATTTCATGCTCCGTGGTATTATTTTCCATTCACTTCACTTATGCACAATAAACTAACTATATTACGTAAAACACCACCAAATTTACACAATATAGAATCAAATAATAAAAGATTATGAATAATATATAAAATCCACTACATGATAGACTAAACTCCCGCCAAAAACTCCAGTAATATTTATATACTTCAGTAGACATAAAAAAAAAAAAAAATATGAAATACGTAATATCATGAAAGTGTCAAATTAATCCACGTTTCCTAAGACAAGACATATATATTAAACACGGCCAAGATTCAACAGCTTTAAATAAATTTATATGTATTAATATGTTCCAAGCCATTTGCTTTAACTCTGAGCGTAAACTTCATAATATTGCAATATATTAAATGATCTTAACGCCTACATTTCAGTTTATTGTATAATTAATTGTTCCGAAATATACAAAACGACGTACAACAAGTAGATCATGTTGGTAATGTGTTTTATTTCAATACGTCTATTACTCACACGAATTTACAAAAGCTAATAACCTTATTACATTAGACGCTGTATTTGACTATCACTTAAAAACAATATTAATAATACTAATTCTAACCTCAAAGTTACATGTAATCCAACCCGGTATTAGAAATACACGACAAATTAACAACACGCTTGACATTTACAAGATAGTCATTGTTAAAAAAGATGATGTTGTTTTAATCTGTGGATATAAATTACGTAATACTTTGGCTAATTTTATATGTACTCGTATTAAACAAAAATAAACTTTAACATATCACAATAACTGTGATAATTATTTAAATACTTATTCATTTACTAGCTGACCCGTGCAACTTCGTCTGCACCAAATTGGTTATCACTGGTTTCAATTGTATTTGTAAACATGAAAAAATTGAATAAAACTGATTCCCAATTGCAGCCAAAACTACCGTTTCCAATTGTGAATCCAAACTATCCACGGATTAACTGAAACATTGCCAGATTACATGTGATTTTTTTTTAAAGAAGCCTAGTACCCTTTCGTAGCATCATCTACCACTCCGTTGTTTGTAGTCCGGTGAAGCTGTTAAGACCTTGCTCGGTCAATAACGTAGTCATTTCGAGAAGAAAAAATTATCTACCAGGATCAATTAAATTAAAAGGTTTTCTACATAAAACTAAATAAACATCTCTACCACTTACTTTATCATAACTATCTTCAACTTGTATTCAAACCTTTTTATACTCCATTGTATTAAAGAAAAATATATGAACACCGTATCGAAGCGTCAAACATCGCGCCGAAACGTCAACTGTCACTTGCTTGAAACTATTGTCTAAGAGTTATAAACTGTTTCGAAAACGTATTTTAATTTTTTTTTAAATATATTTTTATAAATAATCGCTGTACCACTCACAACATAGTACCTTTTGGTAATTTAGCTATGTTAATATGCTTCTATTGTAGATTATTCTACGTCGTTACACTAAATATTTGGCATTAAATTTATATCTTGTATTTGTCACACTTGACATTAGCGAAATTACCTACATAGGCAGAGGCCATACCGGTATGAATCAATCAAGCCTGTTTTATATGTTATATTCATCTGAACAACGGGCTACCTGGCTGCCGGTAAGAGTTGCGTTTATTTGTGCATATCGTACCTTTCCAGACAAAAATATTGAATTTTAAATAATTTTAGGATGTTTTTTTTCACTAACTTTAAAACGTTATTAAAATGGAATTATTATTGAAAGACATTTATGGTATTGACAATAATGTGCATGATGCAATTTTTTGGATATAAAAATAAAAGTAATTTTAACCCATGTTAAAATAGCAGTAATTTAATCATTACTATATTTAGATATAAATAAGTACAAATTTCATCTTTCACACTAATTCATTTATTAACTCAATATTTAGATCGATTTATTGCTATAAAAATAATATGTGTATAGAATATAGTTACAGGTATAGTTTACTGCAGCACTGGCTGCACGATAAAGATAGCGATAATTGTGGCAACGTATGTTATCGACGCTTTTTTTTTTCGAAATGTGTACGCTGTTGACCTGGAAAGGTCTTTACAGCTTCACCGAACTATTGAAGCGAGCGCTGAAGGCACTCAACCGACTTGGGATGTTTGGGCGGCCAACTCAAGGGTACACGGCATACCTCCGCTTGGGCTGTCGCCTGTTTTGTTCAAAAATCGCGACCTATCTGAGCTAACCTAAGCTAAGCTATTTAGATATACGTATATAAGTTATTGAAACATGCATGTGTACCAAGGATGCGTGCCTCAACAACTCCTATATGTATTTTGTGTCGGAAAAATTTCTCTAAACTATATGGGATAGGATAGGGTAGGGAGAAATAAGGGTAGAACTCTTTGTCGTTTATTTCTCTGCAAAAGAAAAAACAGCGTGTAAGCGTGTAGGCGTGCACGTGTGTATAGGTGATGTGTGTGATGTTGTAGCAGTGATGTAAAGTTTTGTGTCACTGTATCGCGTGAGCAGCGTACTCAAGGGCTCCCCGCCGAGGGAACGGATTTAGGCTTGAGCCGTTGCCGAGCGGGGCCTAATTTGGTGTGCGTGAGTGAAATTTACCCCCAGACCATGGCGGCGTGATTTGTGGTTATGTGGGCGTGGGCGTGAACACGATCTGTTTGAAGAGACAGGCTGGTACTGATCTTTCGCTAACGTGATTGAATCAAGAGGGAAGGTAAAAATGTGTCGCGGTCGTCTTCTATACTACGCAGCTTTGGGTACGGGTTCATAGTTCGCGGCGGATACCACTAAAGGGCTGGGTTGATTCGCGGCTTTTTCGAAATATCTACGTGTGTGTGATTTTATATACGCTCAGACAGAAAGCATCTCCAGGTCCCTGTGGAGATCCTTATTCCGGACGTAACATGGGGCACCGGTGATTTTACGTAGGGCTCGATTCTGAAGAACCTGCAACTTTTGAATACGATTTTGCATCAATCATGTGCAAAGACCGAACAACTATACGTCATAATCGGACGGATGCAAGTTTTATATAAAGTGAGTTTATGTCTGGGGGACTTTTTACTCTTATGACAAAGCAAATGATAGAGACGACCCAAGACCATAGCGGCTTTGTTTCGCACTATATCTATGTGAGAATCGAAATTTAAGTGTTTATCTAAAGTGACGCCGAGATATTTCACCTCACCGGGCCAAGGTATTTCGGTTTCGTATAGCCTGATGATCGACGACGCATATATTTACGTTTATCGTTGTTTCATTGTATATGGTGAAATCTTAATATCAATAATGTTTAAAATAATAATAAAATGAAATTTGTTCTTTGCTATGAAAAAAAATAATTGGTTTGAAATTTATTATTTTTTTATGATGATTGTTTGTAAAGAAATGTGCCTGACTATAATAAATTCATGCTTTTATTTGCGTTTAAAAGTTACTGAAAAAAAATGTTCCTAAACCTATTCATAAATCAAAATGCGCATTGAAAATACAACGTTAACCGGCTACCAAGTGTCCTTTCAGGCTAATACCATTCTCTCACAGAAAACCGACGTGAAATAACAGTGCTTGCATTGTAGTGTTTCGTTTAGTCAGTGAGAGCGCTGGAGGCCCACCTCTCTTCTCCTTTCCTCCTTTGCCTTCCCTTAAGGGTAAGGGCCCCCAATATACACGTTGGCAACGCACTTGCGACACTCCTGGTGTTGCTTGTGTCTATAGAAGGTGGTGGTCACTTACATCACGTGACGCACTTGTTTGTTTGCCTCCTATGATACAAAAAAAATATATATTGATATATTAAAGAACCAGGTATTCTAAAATTCTTGTTCTTTTAACGTTGCCGGCTCTTGTACTAATGTGTCGCAAAAAAGTCTTGTTACGTTAACTACAAATTTTTGTTTTTCGTTATCCTGCAGAACCCCTTGCGTTTTATGGAATAAAAAGTATCCTGGATCTAGCCTTGTAATATCAGTTATTACTGTGTTGAGTTTCGTTATAATTGGTTCAGTACTTTCAGAGTAATATGGGTTTAGATTTTAGGCTTTAATCCTTTATCCTGGAGAACCCTTTGCGTTTTATGGGACAAAAAGTATATTTGATGTAATCTCGTAACATTAGTTATCACTATGTCAAGTTTCGTCAAGATTGGTTCAGTAGTTTCAGAGTGATGCGTGTTCATAGGGACAGACAGACAGACAGAAATTGTAAAAAGATTATTTTTGGCTTCTATATCGATAACATAGACTACCCTGATTAAAATTTTCATAAAATATTTAATGTACAGATTTCGACTTGTTACAGTTTTATTATAGTATAGATAGAAGATAGATTATATTTTTTTTGGCTCTGCAAAAGCACTCGCCAGTGCCAATGTTTTATTTTAATGGAGATTACAACATATTTTCCACAATAAGTGTCGTGTGATTACTTCAATGTTCCAACAAGATGGTGGCTCTTTGTTAGAACTTTCTAGGAAGTTTTTGTGGCATCTCAGAAATTCATGGTTCGTGGTAATATTTTTCATTCTCTTCACTTATGTACAATAAACAAACTATATTACATAAAACACCACCAATTTTACACAATATATAGTCAAATAACACAAGATTATGAATAAAATATAAAATCCCACAAAAAAAGGTTGTAGTTGAAGAAAATGCATAGATATGACATTTTCAATAGAATTTTTTTCCGACGCTTGATAAACGAAGGATATTGTAATATTTGACACTAAATCCGTTTATCTGGAAACTTAAAAACCAATCTCAAATTAGTATTATAAAATAAACATGCATATTAAGATAATATTTGTTTATATACGAACGCACGAAAAGTCTTTGATGCGAGACATAGAACTCTTTGAGGTTAGTCAAAACGGAACAAGTTGTCAAACATTTAATAAACATGAAACAAGTTGTACTGTTAAATATTGAAATATATTGGAAACGTTTGTATCCGACTGGTGAGAAGCTACATATAACTCACGGCCATGGTTACGACTAACGAATTTTTATTCAGCATTGATAATGGAGTATCCGCCAGTGCCACTGTTTTATTCTAAATCGGCTGAGTGCCTTAAGCGCTCGCTTTAGTAGTCCGGTGAAGCTGTTAAGACCTTGATGGGTCAATAGCGTAGTCATTTCGAGAAAAAAAAAACTGTTTTATTTACATATTAGTCCTATATTAGTTTTCAATCAATTAATAAAGAGCTCCTTATTAATCGGTTAAGAAATCAAGCAATATACATAGAAACTACGTTTAAGTTATTAAAAAAAAACTAAATATGACTTCTTAATATGGTAATTTCAGTTACGAGATGTCTGTTATTTATTTTATTTTGTTTTTTGGAAACCAATGTTACCCGATTAGGCCTCCCACGGCAGCAGCTCAAGCCTAGGTTCGATCTCTCGGTAGGGAGCCCTTGAGTGCGTTGCTTGCGCTATACGGTGACACACAAATATACATCACCACTACAACACTACACGATCACCCCCACACACGTGCATGGCTAAACGCTTACACATGAAAGTGGAAGGGTTTACTTTTTTTCCCTTATCGAACTGAAAAACTCTCAATTTTCCGATAATAAATATATGGAGGAGTTGATGAGGCGTGTATGCTTGGTACACATATACGTTTCAACAACTCATACATATATGAATAGTTAGCTAGATTAGCTAAGATAGGTCGCGATTTTGCATGGAACAGGCAACAGCCAAGCCGAGGTGTGCCGTGCAGTCTTGAGCTGGTTGCCAAAATAAAATCGGCTGAGTGCTTTAAGCGCTCGCCTTAGTAGTCCGGTGAAGCTGTTAAGACCTTGCTGGGTCAATAGCGTAGTCATTTCGAAAAAAAAAAAAAAAAAAGGAAACCAATGTTCTAGTAAATTATTACTGCTATTGTCGAGTAGGGATGAGATTGCAAGTTTCCTGCGATTATTTGCAATGAACTAGCAAGATGGTGGCCGTCTTGTTAGAACTTTCCAGGGAGTGTATGTCGCAAACCAGAATCTAAGTTACGTGGTATTATTTTCCTGCGATTATTTGCAATGAACTAGCAAGATGGTGGCCGTCTTGTTAGAACTTCCCAGGGAGTGTATGTCGCAAACCAGAATCTAAGTTACGTGGTATTATCTTCCATCCACTTAATTTGTACATAATAACCAAACTATATTACGTAAAACACATCCAATATAACAATATATAAAGCCAAATAACACTAGACAATTAATAAAATGTAAAGACCACTACATGACATTCGAAGATCTCGCCAAAAACTGAGACATCTGTTATTTATTAATATAGAATTTTTTTTCATCCTTTTTTGTAATTGTTAACACTATGGGCCTCACAGGCATTAGCAGCATCGGTTAGACTTTTTTGGGCAAGCACGTAAGATATATGTCAACAAGAGTAAAAATTATGTCGGCTGGAGCATAAAGTAACGGTCTCTATTACCTGTCAAATTCGCATCTAACAAAATATACTTGATAAACGTGCAACTGTCAAATAGAAAACAAAATAATGGAAAAATCATAAATAAACAAAGCCATGATTGTAACGTAGCACAGTAAGTGTTGTAAATGTAAGTCAGGTCTATGATACACAATGATGTTTATACTTATTAATTTATTTTTATTTTTATATGCCTTTTACCTATGTAAGCAATTTTGCCAATGTCAAGTATGACAAATCCGGACTTGTTTATTAGAGTGTCCATTATTTACCAAGTTTTTGATTTAGGCATCATTGAAATCGGTAGTTTATAGCCTAAAACCATTTATGAAAAAAATACCCGATGTCGCATAACCGTGCTTTTCATTTTTTATTAGAAATCATTTTTTGTCTTGTTTGTTTTATTCAATAACTTACCAAATATTAGTCATTCTCAATTTACTATGATCCCTTGGATTGGAGAAATTAATTTTTATATCGGCATCAAACATTTATTTTGTGTAACTGCCGATTTTTATGATGCCTAAGTCAAAAAATCAAATTTGATAAATAACGGTCAGCCTGTTATTTTGTATTATCCTGATATACATGCAAAAAACATATTACGAAATGAATATTAGTAGTATTGTATCGTGCTTATTTGAGACACATTGGCGACTTATTTCTTATGTCTTTTACGTATTATATAAATGCGTAGGCAGGAATATCACGGGGCGGGCCAACTACTGTCATAATTTCAAACAAAGAGACGACGTCGCGATACGACGCAAATGTTTTTTTTTTCTCACAACGAACACATCAAAGCGTCCAATAAAACCACCGGAGTACGGAAATAAAAATATCCACTTTAACAATAAACATTAAAAATTTATATAGTGCGATGGACTTTTAAATACACACTAACTCCGATGAGATAAAAGAAATTATAGTAGTTGTGTTTTTTGTACAAAGTCATTATTATTGAAACTAGCTGTTTCTAGCAATTGCGTTTGGTAGGTTTTTGGTGCGATATTCCTTATATCAAGTTATTGAAATCGTAGTTTCTTTAGGCGCGTTGAGCGATATTTTTTTGGCTGGAGCTAAACTTATGATTTTGCGTCATGACATCCTAGGAATCGTGACCAACCGTATTGTGCTTGCGCGGTTTGCGTCTAACTATCGACGCGTAATATAAGAGCCTGTGTAGACTTAATATTGATATTTTGAATAATAAATAATTGAATAAATAAGCTGTATAAAAAAGTATATAATTATTATTCAAAGTGCCATTAGATGTGAAAGTGAGACCAATGTTAATAATTTCAATTAAAAAATTATGAAATTGAAACAATTTACACTATAATTAATTTAAAAATTCAAACGAGAACACAGTT
The DNA here is from genome assembly GCA_014332785.1 of Antheraea mylitta. Lineage (NCBI taxonomy): Eukaryota > Metazoa > Arthropoda > Insecta > Lepidoptera > Saturniidae > Antheraea > Antheraea mylitta. The sequence continues at coordinate 4,880,428 of JACEII010000026.1, read as the reverse complement.
CAAATTTCATTGTTTTCACTTCTGCCGGGGGCCTTATAACTGCTACATCTCTTTTCATTATTAAGTTACTAACTTTTCCTCGAGATTTTATTTTGCAGATTTTCAAGATATTTCTGATGGAAATTACTGTATATTCTTTCGTCTATGGATCACACACTATTTATGTGCCACATTTAAATACATGACGTTCAGTTGAACGGTACAGATGACAATGAACTACAATGAGACCTTTTTTATACTTTATAGATTTTAGCGTTCGACCTTGATCTCATCTGATGAGATGAGGGTACCGGCTCTCAAGTGCACCTGCCGGAACACACCAACAGGTGCTACGCGAGAGATTTAAAACTTGAGAGATGCACACTTAGAAGAAACCCTACCACCATGCTATGTTTTTCCTTCACTCGAAGCCCCGATACAGTTGCAAAGATTCGAATCTACATCAATCGACGTTGTGTCCGAACACGCTATCAACTAAGCTATACATATTTTTCCTAAACTTGTTGTTTTTGCAAAAGGATCATTTGGAATTGGAAAAAAAGAGAGGGCTAATCGCAATTTGATGCGATTCAGTACTAACTGCTTTGACATTTTAAGTCTCCAAGATTTGTTCGTCCTGATATATTTATATACAAGTCAGAGTGAAAGTCGTGGTTATTTCAAAGAGATTTAGATGCAGATAAGAGAGTCGTTGTAATCAAAGTCCGTTGAATGTTTTAAGATTAGCAATTACATGCTTGACAAAATTATCGAACGATTTGATTATAGACTCCTTTTGCATCAAGCCCAAAAGATCAAATGGACATGTACGGAGATTATCGCAGAGCATTGTGTGCCCTAGTCTCTTCGTGCTAAACATAGGGCAATTTTGAAGCAAGTGTTCAAATGTTTGCACAGGCATATAGTAAAACTAGCTTTTGGTTTCAGCTTCACCCGCATTAAGGGGTGTAAGGGGTGTCGAGTAACATCTTAAGTCTTGAGACACCCAAACCAACCTCACCTGCACGTGGTGCACCCTGCTGATCAACGAACGAGGCAATAGCGATAGCGGGGTGGTAGGGTTATACAGCCCGACTGGGTCGCAACCACCATGTACATGGCAAAAAAGCCCGTCATAGTGACTCGCTTTTGCGCGTCGCGTTTCGGGATCAGCCTGTGCATATCCAGTACCGGGTGACTTTCGTCATTATGGCCGGCATGACAGCAGCGACCGACGATGGATAATCTGTCTCTCGGTGGTCGCCACTGTTCTTGGATTGTACTATGCTTACCATCAGGCATAGTGCAGTCACTTTGTCGTGCTTCAATTAAAAAAATTATAATAATAATATACATAAAACCTATATCTCGACGACAGCACTTTTTTCTCAATAAAAGCTACTGTTCATCCTTTGTTTCTATTCCTGACATTAATTAAGTATACAGTCTCATAATGATCGATTTAGTTGTTAAGGCGTGAGAGGGTAACAAAAAAACTCACATTCCCATTTGTAACATTGACTAGTTGTGCTCGCGACTTCGTCCGCGTGAAACCTGATGTATAAGTGACTAGTAATAAGTGACAGTGACTAATCAATCTGAATCTGAATGTATTAAGTATAATTATTATGTACTTTTCTCTCGTATTTAAGTCACGTCGTCATTAAAATTATAATAACTTTTGATAGATGGAACCGATTTTACTGAAACTAAGACTAAATGTTACTCGAGGATATGCTTTATGATTCTCTTGGTGATTTTTTTTGTAAACGTAGTGATGCGTGTCCAAACAAGTAGACAGACAGACATCTCAAATAATGTATTTTACTACTTATTTCTAAATGCCTATAATATGTTTTTAACAAAAATCTAAAAAGTAGAGAAATGTTAGATTTACATTATAGATTGATGGATAGTATAAAATGCTTCTGGATGAGATTGTAAGTTAAAATTTTAAGCTGAAAATGTTCACTTTCGCGTACGATTTTTCAAACATTTAAACGCACGCCGCGTTTCGTACTTACAACTGTTTTTAAAGAGCATTTTTAAAACTGTACATAATCTCACAACAAAAGAGTTGTTTAACCTCATTCAATTTGAGTTGTTTAACCTCATTCCATTTGAGTTGTTTAACATCATTCCATTTGAGTTGTTTAACCTCATTCTATCTTCTCCTTTCCACTACAGAACTACACGGGCGGGTACGCATCTCCACAGGTTCACAGTGACCACCATTCCAGCTAGAACAAAGAATTTCGCTCTTTTCTTTGTCGTACTGTGAAGATTTGGAATCACCTCCCAGCCTCTGTGTTTGTTCCCTTCCGCATATGATATGGGGTTCTTCAAGAGAGGCGTGCGTAGGCACTTTTGTAGGTCGGCATGATAGCGATGACTGTCATTACTTTTGAAAACCGACAGTCGCTGATATTTGTGGACTGTACTGTACTTTCCATCACGCACGGTGCAGTCATTTTTTCGAAACAATTAAAAAAAGTCTTTAATACAATTAAAAAATAGACGCGTGCAGAGCTGCGGGTACAGCTAGTACTATATAATTATATATGATAGACTGCAAAATTTCTATACAAAATACCCATTTAGGATGTATACAGGTTCCTATGCTACACGTCGCTGTTCTGACACAAGCTGGGCAAACGCAATACGATAGGTCACGCTTACTAGCATGTCAAAGCGCGAAATTATAAATTTATCATTTACCAAAAACACCGTTCAACGCGCCTAAAGAAGTTTTCACTTCATACAGGTTTTGTAACGTCTATACTGTAGTGTATAAATAGCGCCAGAAGTAAAAAAATTATAAAAAAAATCCCAGTATTGTGAGAAAGATTTAAACTGAGTCGATGGCAGCACGCGACAAATCCGACTCCAGCGATAAATAATCGTATATATTTATACGCGATTACATTGATTCCTATTTATGTTGGCTATTCCGTGAATACAAACTGTAGAATGTAGAGTAGAGTATAGCGTGGGATGTGTAGGGCGTACATCGAATTATTTGTTTGGATTTTAAACGATAATGGTCAAACCGATTTAGTTAGAATAATTTTTTTAAGTAAATCTTCTTTTGGGAATGTGTGAGTTGCATTTTAGCAAAAGAAGCTGTGTAATTTTAAGCCACGCTGGAGCTATTACTGGTTTCAGCATGAATGTGTCAGCTCGCCCGGGGTAGTACCATCCTTTCACAGAAAACAGACGTGATTTAACAGTGTTTGCATTGTTCCGTTTCGTTCGGTCAGTGAGAGCGCCGGAGGCCCACCTTATCTCCCATCACCCCTCTCTACTCCTCTCCCCCTTACCTTTTCCAGACTCCACTGGTGTTGCAAGTGTCTATGAACGGCGGTGATCACTTAACATCAGTTGACCCGTTTATTCGTTTGCCTCCTGTGATAAAAAAAACAAAAACAAGAAGTGGTAGCTAAAATGTAAAAATAAAAATCATAAAACTACCGTCTTTTTTACCGTTCTTTTTTACATTTTTTAAATCAATTAATTAATTAATTTGAATTATTTAAATTTCACAATTCGTTAGGCACCTATTAATATTATTAACAGCACATTCTCAACACGAAATATTAAGATCACATGTACTCAAGCCGCTATACTACGCATCGCTAAACTGACGCGAAATTATAAGTTCATCTCCTGCCAAAAAAATACCGCTCAACGCACCTAGAATGTTTTCACACCAAATAAACAGTATTGAAATTAAACCTTCGCAAGTGTAGATACTGTATACATATATGTGAATATTATTAGAGATAGTGACATCTTGTTATTTGTAATCATTTTGTAAGAAAAAACTTTGTACCCCAATTGTAACTCATTGCGCTAACGGAGGTATGTTAAATTCGGCATAGTCAAAGTTCATAGTAGTAGGAGCACAGAAAGTTAAATATTTATGTAATAATTAATATGTACACATAATACAAAAATACATTAAATGAGATAAAACATTCATAATTTATTTTCATACCGAAAGTCAAACACATAAAAGTTACACTAAATAAGTTACATCAAATATGCATACTATAAATCGAAAATTAATACATAACAACATATTTTTAAGCAGTCACAACTGAAGTAATAAACAGAATTCAGGAAAATTATATGCAATGATTAAAGAGGTAATAAACTCTTTCACAGAAGAAAAGGATTTATTTGAAAAAATGGTGTTACACGAGCTAATAATGAACTGTAGATTCCCGCACTAGTAACTAAATCCTCTGTCGCGGATGATAATATAGAAAGATAACGTCAAAAAAACTCAATAAGATTAGTATAATAAAATAATGACTTACTGTCGAATATCGACCACTTTCTTGTGAATTCAAAATAACTGAAAAGTTGAAAAGAAGATAAAGGATATATCCGATCAAAGTGACATCAATATTAGAAAGCAATGAGAGGCCCTTTGCATCTCTTGTACGAAATTTTTACTATTTAAGTTATTAAATATTTGATATAGCTTAAAAAAAAACAATCTTCTCAATACTTCTAATTCTCTGATATAATTTTGCAATAACACACGTTATAACAACAAAGAACGACAACTAGCAAACAAAACATAGCGTACGTCGATTATAAGAATTATTTTTAACAACAAGGGAACGTAAATTAAGCGATCGTATGGCGTATTGCCATAATTACGCCCTAAATGCGTCGCAAGAATTATAAGTGGTTGAAAATAATTACACGCAACGTGTCTTTTAATCTAATGAAAGAAAGAATGTAAAATATTTATTGCCATAGATAAATACAAGTGTACATATACAAAAAAAACCTTAAACATAAAAAAAATAATAAGGCAATGAGACCTGGCGTCAGCGTATTGTCGTCTTTGACAAAGACGCTGATTTTCAGCCAGGCCCCACATTTCCGGCTAAAATACAAATAAGCATTACTTATTTCGCGCCCAAGACGTGAACATTAACTTAAAATATATATTTATTGCTATGCATATACGTAATAAGAGACCAACCAAATAAAAGATAAAGTAATAAGATAGAAAAGAAAAAAACGGTGCAATATAAAGTTATATGATAAGTATTATCTCTGGTAAAACTCAGAAGACTGATATAAAGATCTATACTATAATAAAACTGTAATAAGTCGAAATCTGTACATTAAATATTTTTTGAAAATTTAAATCAGGGTAGACTATGTTATCGATATAGAAGCCAAAAATAATCTTTTTACAATTTTTGTCTGTCTGTCTGTCTGTCTGTCCCTATGCACACGCATCACTCTGAAAGTACTGAACCTATCTTGACGAAACTTGACATAGTGATACCTAATATAACGAGATTACATCAAATGTACTTTTTATCCCATAAAACGCAAAGAGTTCTCCAGGATTTAGGATTAAAGTCTAGAATCTAAGCCCGTATTACTCTGAAAGTACTAAGCCATTTTTAACGAAATTTAACACAGTGATAACTGATATTACAAGGCTACATCCAGGATACTTTTTGTCTCATAAAACGCAAGGGGTTCTCCAGGATAACGAAAAACAAAAATTTGTAGTTAACGTAACTAGACTTTTTTGTGACACCTTAGTACAAGAGCCGGCAACGTTGAAAGAACAAGAATTTTAGGATACCTGGTTCTTTAATATATCAATATATATTTTTTGTATCATAGGAGGCAAACGAAAAGGTGGGTCACGTGGTGTTAAGTGACCACCACCCTTTATAGACACTAGCAACACCGGGGTGTCGTAAATGCGTTGCCAACCTGTATATTGGAGGAGGGTAAGGGAAGGCTAAAGAGAAAAGGAGAAGAGAGGTGAGCTTCCGGCGCTCTTACTGACCAAACGAAACACTACGATGCAAGCACTGTTATTTCACGTCGGTTTTCTGTGAGAGGTTGGTATTAGCCCGAAAGGACACTTGGTAGCCGGTTAACGTTGTATTTATAATGCGCATTTTGATTTAATTAATTTTTATTTATGAATAGGTTTAGGAACATTTTTTTTCAGTAACTTTTAAACACAATTAAAAGCATGAATTTATCACAGTCAGACATATTTTTCTATAAACAATCATATATATACCCGCTGATATATTTAATAAATAAAAATGATAAATTTCAAACCAATAATTTTTTTTAGCAAAGAACAAATTTCATTTTATCAAACATTATTGATATTAAGATTTCACCATATACAATGAAACAACAATAAACGTAAATGTATGATTTGGGATTGACGCCATCTTAAATATATGCGTCGATTATCAGGCTATACGAAACCGAAATACCTTGGGCCGGCGAGGTGAAATATCTCGGCGTCACTTTAGATAAACACTTAAATTTCGATTCACACACATATAGAGTGCGAAACAAAGCCGTTATGGTCTTGGGTCGTCTCTATCGTTTGCTTTGTCATAAGAGTAAAATATCCCCCAGACATAAACTCACTTTATATAAAACTTGCATCCGTCCGATTATGACGTACAGTTGTTCGGTCTTTGAACATGCGCAAAATCGTATTCAAAAGTTGCAGGTTCTCCAGAACCGAGCCCTACGTAAAATCACCGGTGCCCCATGATACGTCCGGAATAAGGATCTCCACGAGGACCTGGAGATGCCTTCTGTCTGGGCGTATATAAAATCACTCACACGTAGTTATTTCGAATAAGCCGCGAATCATCCCAGCCCTTTAGTGGTATCCGCCGCGAACTATGAACCCGTACCTAACGCTGCGCAGTATAGAAGACGACCACGACACATTTTACCGACCCTCCTGATTCAATCACGTCAGCGAAAGATCAGTACCAGCCTATCTCTTCAAACAAAGCGTGTTCACATCCACGCCCGCATAACCACAGATCACGCCGCCGTGGTCTGGGGATAAATTTCGCTCCCGCACACCAGATTAGGCCCCGCTCGGCAACGACTGAAACCTAAGTCCGTTCCCTCGGCGGGGAGCCCTTGAGTACTCTGCTCACGCGATACAGTGCCATAAAACTTTACATTAATGCTACAACATTACACACATCACCTATACACACGTGCACACCTACACGCTTACACGCTGTTTTTCTTTTTCAGAGAAATAGACGACAAAGAGTTCTACCCTTATTTTTCTCCATCCTATCCTATCTTATATAGTTAAGAGAATTTTCTCCGATACAATATACATACAGGAGTTGTTGAGGCACACATGCCCGGTACACATGCATGTTTCAATAACTTATATACGTTTATCTAGATAGATTAGCTTAGGTTAGCTCAGATAGGTCGCGATTTTTGCACAAAACAGGCAACAGCCCAAGCTGAGGTGTGCCGTGCACACTTGAGTTGGTCGCCCAAACATCCCAAGTTGGTTGAGTGCTTTCAGCGCTCGCCTCAATAGTTCTATGAAGCTGTAAAGACCTTTCCAGGTCAACAGCGTATACATTTCGAAAAAAAAATGCGTCGATAACATACGCTGCCACAATTATCGCTATCTTTATCGTGCAGCCAGTAGTACTGCACTAAATTATACCTATAGCTATATTCTATACACATATTATTTTTATAGCAATAAATCGGTCTAAATATTAAGTTAATAACTGAATTTGTGTGAAAGATGAAATTTGTACTTACTTATATCTAAATATAATAATAATAAAATTACTGCTATTCTAGCATGGATTAAGATTACTTTTATTTTATTTCCAAAAAATAGCATCAAGCACATTATTGATTCCATTTTAATAACGTTTCGAAGTTAGTGAAAAATACATCCTAAATTTTAAAAATCAATATTTTTGTCTGTAAAGGTACGATATACACAAATAAACGCAACTCTTACCGGCAGCCAGATAGCCCGTTGTTCGGATGAATATAATATATAAACTAGCTTAATTGATTTTTCCGGTATGGCCTCTACCTATGTAGGTATTTTCGCCAATATCAAGTGTGACAAATACACGATATAAATTTAATGCCAAATATTTAGTGTAACAATTTAGAATAATCTATAATAGAAACATATCAACATGGATAAATTACCAAAAGGTGATAGGTACTATGTTGTGAGTGGTACAGAGATTATTTATAAAAATAAATTGGAAATATATTTAAAATACGTTTTCGAAACAGTTTATAACTCTTAGACAATAGTTTCAAGCAAGTGACAGTTGATGACGCTGTTTGACGCTTCGATACGGTGTTCATATATTTTTCTTTAATACAATGGAGTATAAAAAGGTTTTAATACAAGTTGAGAATAGTTATGATAAAGTAAGTGGTAGAGATGCTTATTTAGTTTTATGTAGGTTAGTTTTTATCTTAATTGATCCTGGTAGATGTTTTTTTTTTCTTCGAAATGACTACACTATTGAGCGTGTAAGGTCTTAACAGCTTCACCAGACTACACACAACGGAGTGTTTGATGGTGCTACGAACGGGTACTAGGCTTATTTGAAAAAAAATTACATGTAATCTGGGTATATGTTTCAGTGAATCCGTGGATAGTTTGGATTCACAATAGGAAACGGTAGTTGTGGCTGTAATCGGGTATCAGTTTTATTAAATGTTTTCGCGTTTAAAAATACAATGGAAACCAGTGATAACCAATTTGGTGCAGACGAAGTTGCACGGGTCAGCTAGTTATAAATAAGAGTGTAGATCACTCACGCTAAAATTTTATGGTTAATTTAAAATGTATGATCAGTTGATTAATAAACGATAGTCATCTGTTTGAATACCAATAACTGAGACATAGTTATTCTGCTGTCGATTATCCGTTTTCCGTTATTATTAACAATGACAGGCCTGCATTATAACAACGTAAAAGCATTGTCACTTGTTATACTCAAGTTCACGTGAATAACGAATATATATTTAATTTTTATTTAAACCTAACAAATTGCTTTACGATACAAAACAATAAATTACTCAACAGTTGCATAACTGATAACAGTTTATAATAACAACTTATTTTTTGTATGCATATATATAATTATATCTAGTTTTAGTGTCTATATATAAAGTACTCGAAACAATTTATAATTTAATAAATTCGATATAAAAAATAAAATACATATATATCCAAAGAAATTGAAGCAATTTATCTTATGGCTTATGATGATTAAATATTCATATTAACGACTATCAATCGACGTCAATAATACTGACAATCAATTTACGATGCTTCCGTAAGCCGCATTAGTAAATCTTACTTAAACAAACACAGACAGTTCAAATAGTGGCTTTTAAAATCCAATAGCGATGCTGGCAAAGCTATATAGAAACTAGCTGTGTCCGTAACTTCGTTCGCTTGGAAGGTTTTTTTTCATGGGGAAATCCCTAAACGATATCCATCCCACCGGGCAGCAGAGGATGGATATACCCGAGTTACGCGGACTAAAACCCCCATGGTACCATCTTACACCTTTTGGCCGGGAAGCAGGGATCTTCGACAGGTGTTGTCCCATCCTAAGGGGACCCAAATGCGGCCCGAGGGATGAAGATGGTAAGCCCCTCAAGGGGAGTGGGTGTTAGACCGCCCCGAACGACTGTGGGAGTCGCATTGGCATAATGCACCTCCACCACATGGGCCTGTACAGTTTAACTGCCTGGGGCGAAGGACATGCCCGTGTCTATCACCCCCAGGCCCCAACTACGGCGGTCGGAGATTATCGCCTACCCGTCGCTGCCTCGTGGTTCATCGGCCGCGGGAGGGGAGTCTAATCCTTCGCTCCCTGTCCCTTTCCGCAGCTTCCTTTGCAAGCATAACAGTCTCGCAGTACGAGAAATAAAATGAAACGCAATAAGACTAAATTAAATCAAATAACCCGTTGAACCTAATGTAAAAACCGTTACTAATAAAATTATCTGAACGTATAACCTCATTTATTTATCTACTTTTCCCTCGCTCTTAAGTCGTCACTAACATTACAATAACTTTTGATTGAGTGAACCGATTTCAATGAAACCGAGACTGTTACTCGATAATATGCTTTATGATTTTCTTGTAATATTTTTTTTTCCGAACTGACTACGCTATTGGCCATACTAGGCCTTCACAGCTTCACCGGACTACATAAGGGGTGAACGGTGAGATTCGAACCAACGTCTCCGTCGATATGAGTTACATACAGGACGATTGCGCCAAGACGGACTGAGTTTGTGAACGCAGTGCTTTAGCAGTGATGCGTATTCAAGTAAACGGACAAAGAGACAATTATAAAAATAATTGGAATCTATTTTATTACTTCATTCTTCATCATCATTCCTTCAACACTATTAGCGAGATAGGTGATTCTGACCTATTTAATACTAAGGTAGATAAGGCGACAACGTTTTTAACATGGATGTTCTTTAATGATGGCGATTGTAAATAGTAATAGACTGTTAATATTTTTGAATTTCTTATTTATTAATTTACTTAATACCGTATAAAGCAAGTGATTGTACTCTGTTTTATATCGGCGAAGACTTATAAATGGCTTCATGTTTTCTATTCTATTAACTATGTATTATACATTATAGTTGTTAATTTCCCTAATAAATAAATAAATTACTTATTCTGAGACACCTGCAATATTTTTTTTTTCACAGAAATCTAAAAAGTACAGTCACGATAGATTCTTATTATATTATACAAGATATTCAATCCACGACGCACGATAAAACATCTTTGACAGGATAAAATAAGCCAATTGAATAAGCAAATTGTTGTTTATCTATCACCTAATGGTGCTGAAGGTCACCATCATGCATTGCTTTAGAAGACAGTTACAAAAGAACACATAGATATAATTACGTATAGGCAAGTTTACATAGAAAATTGTTGAGTGATCGCTAAAATGATTATTGTGCAATGGTTGCTGTCCAAAAGTATAATTGTGTTTGACTTTCGTGTAATGGGGTTTGTTATATGTTTGCAACACGATTCTAGTTGAACGACCTACATACATGACTGATTTGATAGAATAATGGATTCGAAAATTGATCTCGAACAAGTTGTAAATAGGCATAAAGTCCGTACTCTATACATATAATAATAATGTATCCGTCCGATTATGACATACAGTTGTCCGGTCTTTGCACACGCACAGCTAGTATTAAATGTATCTACAGCAAAAGCTGTAGAATAGAGAGTTGCTAGAATAGCTTTAGGGCTAAACTGCAGTTGTAGCAGGTCAAAAAAATGTAACTTAATCTCCAGAATAGAGTAGCAATATATAAACAATTGTGTTACTCCATATGTTCCTTAACTAAGGGTAACTTTTAATTTATCACTAGATGGCTCTGTTATGTAATTTTGATATTTTTTCCCACTGGCAACATTTTGATGACTTAACGTCAAAATTTTGCTTAAGTAATATTTGATTACAATAAATATCTGTATAATTAGTCCTAAAGTTAAACAATTTCATCATCTTGTTTTTATATACCAACTAATTTTAAAGTAAATGTCGATAAACTATTAAAATAAACATATCTAGGTATTGTTGTATAATTTGAAATAAAAGAATGGCAAGACTATGATTGGTTGGAAAACACTAGAGTAATATGTAAAGTGTTATCATCATATAATCTTACATAGTCGTGGTCCGTTGAAGCTGTTAAGACCTTGCTAGGTCAAAAGCGTAGTCAGTTCGAGTTAAAAATCTTATTTAATGTTAGTATTTCTCTAAATATAGGTGTACAAAACTCATTGTCCATATTTCAATAAAATATAGAAAACAGATATTAACCATATCATATATCACAGATAGAATTATATATTGCTAGAGCTTCACTTATGTTGTTTTACCCGAATTATAGTCGAAACGGCATTGCGTCCGCAATCAAATCTTACTTAGGTTCTACCACACTTAAGTATGTTAGAAATGTTAGTTTTTTTTTTTCGAAATGTCTACGCTATTGACCCAGCAATGTCTTAACAGCTTCACCGGACTACTAAGGCGAGCGCTTAAGGCACTCAACCGATTTTATTTTGGCAACCAGCTCAAGGGTGCACGGCACATCTCGGCTTAGCTGTTGCCTGTTGCATGGAAAATCGCGACCTATCTTAGCTAAGAATAATGGAAGCACTCGTAAAAACATTGAAGTTATTGATCAATTCATTGTACAACACAAACACTTCAAAACATGTATATAATTCTATGCATTTCCCTGAATGTTATTATTCTGATTAGACTAGGGAATAATTTCACAAAAACCAATGATAATTACGAGGCCAAAAAAATCATAATTCAGCTTTTGCAAAAGCAAGACAATTAACGCATTATAATGATTAAACACTAAACAGGTCGTAGTAATTACTGTTATGTTTAAAAACGCAGGTGCACTGTTCCACTCTCGATATAGACCAACGGAGATTGTTTAGTCTGTGGAGCATATCTTCATTATAACGACAGGAAACTTATCATATTCTTAGTTGAGTTATTGCTGAGTTGGCTGTATCTACTCAATAATGTGAGAAGATATTACACAGTGCAGTTTAAAATCATACTGTTTGGATTTAGTTATTTTAACAAATAACTTATTTCAAAGATAGTCATTATATACGGAAAAAAATTAATTGTGTATATTAATCAATGCACGACAGAATCAAGAATGAGTTTCGATGCCATAAAATCAAAGTAATGAATATAGTTTATAGTCTAATCAAGCTTGAGTGGCTATCATATTATTAAGTCCGTTGGAAAACAGATAACTTTGTAGGTTGTTAATTAAGGGTTACTTTAAAATATAAGGTATACGCCCTTAAAGCAGGCAAAACATCTACTTGTAAAATGCGGCTACAGGTGGCAGAATACGTAGAACTGAGAATATGTATCATCGGCGTGCCTTGGAACCTTCTCCAATCCTAAGTCAAGCCTAAATGCCTACATTTATTCAGTAAGCTGACAAATATTAACGAAGTTTACAAATCTGATGCAAATATAAAATATTTGTAAATAGTGTGTAAGTCAAAAAATAACTCAGGCGCGTCCATATAAATTTATAGTTACATTTATGTACAATGTAACCTATTTATTTGTCCATTAAAATCTGTGTTCACTAGTGAAAATATAAAACTAATTTGACACAAATGTGACACGTACGATAAATCATCGCTGTTAAAATAAATTGGAAACACTAATAAAAAAGATTCTTGTAGCTCTGTTTCTATGAGATCGACTACTAACTAAATTTACAACTAACATAAAGAATGACTAAATTTTAATTTTACTGTTTAATTTAATCTAAAATTTCACTATCATCTGGAAACCAACATCAGCGTAATCTGTGGCCACAGATTTGGGAAAATTACAGATACTTATAGAGCACAGAATATAAAGCAAATATTTTGCGCTAACTTTGACAGTTAACGTCATGCATGGTCATTGCCTCCTATCCTAATATCTATATTTTTTATGTTGGCTCATCGTATCTGTTAACAAATAGTAAAAAACTCAAAAATAAAAAAGTCAGTGAGAATACTTCATCAATAACTAAGAATATTTATGTATTGTTTTCAGTATTATTTATTAAAAATCACAAACTTTCAACAACCTTACTATATTAGAAAACATGAACATATTTTCCTTAAAGTTAAAACATATTTAATTTACAATCTGATATGCGAAATCAGAATTGGTGTAATTTTTTTACGTAATGTAATTGTTTGATAAGTGCCTGCAAATACTTAAAAAAATAGTAATATGGTTCCAAGGTAAAAATTGTTGAAAATTTTAGACAATTTAATGGATCAATAAAAATAAAAAAATTAATAATGTATGACTACAAAACGTTATATACGTATGTAAATAGTATAAATGTATTATTATAACTGAAAACAACAAGTTGTAGGTAGGAATACGAAATAAAAATTAATTATAGGGTAATTAAGATGGCTACTATAAGTTTATTTGAAAGGAGGTATGGAAAGATCAATGATTCCTTATTCTTGAATTCGATAAGAAAATCAGAATCTGGTGTATGCATAGATCAAAAAAACTTTGACGGTATATATGTAAAATATAACAACTGTCCAACAGAGGAATAGTAATTACAATATAATAATAACGACCGCTCGTCCAGTGGTCAAACTTCGACCATAGAGGAAGAGAACTTAGAATGGCCACTAAATAAAAAAAGAATAAAGAAAATTGGTTGATAAAGAGAAGAGGGAGATGTTCTTAACTGTTTACCCACTGCCGATTTATATATAGATTTATAATCGAAACAAACTTGATAAAAAGGGCCATCTATTTGGTATTAATAAACGTATAAACTAAACTTCAAAAATTTCAAATTTATGCGTACTCTCACCTCTGCTTTAAAGTTCCAAAGAATTAGTCCGTTTTAGAAATCACTAGTTGTATGAAATTTATAGTTATGAATATTTTTTTATTCTAAAAATTTAATTTTAACAATTTTCTGAGCAAACAGAATTAATCCAAAGCGAAGTCAGACAATCAACTTAAATATATTATAACATTTAGATAATGCGAGAGCTGGCACAGACTGTATAATTTGTTGTTGAAGATATTCAAGCAACAGTCAACACATCGACAGGCTTCGAATCATACAATGAACTTAAATGTTTTGTAATGCTGGAGCATTCACTAATGCTTCCTTGCCTTGCCACTCTATTACCAAGCTCCTATCGCGTGTTCCAGCGTTGCATGTAAAATCTAGTTCCTTCTTGGCTTGATGCGTTCCCATTTTCGGATGGTAGGGTATATCTATACTCTACTGTATTTCTCTCTCTGTAGTGACTGCCTTTTGGCTTTTCACGTCAGAATTAGTTATTATACATCTAATTGCCGTGTTTCTTACATTTATAAATGCGGCAATTGTCGATGTAATGTAAACCATGATCGCCCCTTACTTTACCAACTTCAAAAACTATGAATACCTCTGTTCTGTCCTACCTCTGTATCTTTCTTAGGTTTGTTACCTCAGCACTTCATTATTTACCAAGTGATTTAGATATTTTTACTGAAAAACTGATGTTCTCAAGGAGGTCCCATTTAATTTCATTGGTACTTGGATTTTGAAATAACACGATAGAACTTCTCAAACTCATATTTTAAATTACTTTATAGGTTTTAGTGTTTGACCGCAATCTCATCTGGCATTAAATGACAATGTAATCTAAATTAGTGCACTAAACCTAGGAAGACTGGCTTTCAAATACAGCTGCTAGAACACACCAACAATAGGTTCGCGACAGGTTCCCAAATTGAGGTTAGTAGCCAGCTATGCGGGCTTAGAAATAGCCCTACCACCGTATAATCGAACAAAAAATGCTTAGTGATTGAAATTTGCTACGTTTTTGGAAATCCAAGGTTAGGTAGGTAACCAACTTAGGTTACAAGGTTCTGGTAACTTTTGTTGGAGTAGATTTTTAAAGTCGGTTTTAATTTTTACTGTTTATTGTATTGTATTATACATACCACCAGGCAATAAGAGTTAATGTGGTGCTCAGATTAAAAACAAATATCGTGACATAGTATCAAAAAAGTTTGTGGATGGAGCAGACAACTATTAAAAGAGTCACAAATATAGTATGATCATGTCCGCGAACTTTCGAAGGGTCGGCAACGCGCATGTGACAGTCACCTCTGGTTTTGCAAGCGTCCATACGCGGGGTGACTGCTTAACATCAGGCGGCTCGCATGCTTGTTCGCTACCGTCGTGTATAAAAAACAACATTGCTCAATAAAAATAGCATTAGGCGAAAGCGATAGCAGAAAACAGATAACCGTGTCGAAGAACTATACCTGATAACAGCACTTTCTCGGGCATTGTACCAAATGGTAAATGTGGCTCACCGGAGTCAGTGGCGTCGGGATGCTGGACGTCCTCATCAGGCTGAGTCTGCGGCGCTGCTCAGCCGATAGGGACGCGCGTCGGCTCCTATCGAGTTCATACGCCGTGATATCAGCAGAGTCAACGCTCAGTCCTCGGAACAGCGAGGGGCGGAACATCTTTATCAATTGTTCAGACGCTGATCTTCGCAGGAGAGTTACTTTGTTACAGTTAAATAGCAACCACGTATTCAGAGATAATTTTTAGCTATAATCATTATATAGAGTTAGTATGATATAAGGAACTTTCGGTGATGTAGATGTACGGATTTAACTTGAAGTTAATTGATGATTGTTGTGAATGTATATGTATTCATTTTATCATATAGTTTTTCATATAGTTAAGTTGATTTTATTATTATATTTTTTACTTTATCTATTTTCTGCATTTGTTTTTATATTTGCACTACCTGCGATCGTTCTTACTCGTCATAACAAAACCACTGGTTAGCTGAAAGAAAATGCCTTGTAGCATTAAGCTCGCCAGTGTTAAAAAAAAATACAATTAAGTATTCGCTTATTATTGTTTTATTTATTTTTATGCGTTAAACTAAAATTCATCTATGTCTACATTGTTTTTGTCTCTTTGAAAGATTCTCAGCTACAACCTTTTTTTTATTATATACCGTGATTACGTGATGGTGATACGCATACTTCATAAGAAATTCATATTATATTTAAAAAAAAAATCAGCCTGACAATTAGAAAAGAATTTGAACCCCTGAGACCTGGCATGCTTAGGTTGTGTATCCAATTATCAGACAGGGTGTAGTCCGGTGAGCTGTTTAGACCTTGCCACGTCAATAGTGTAGTCATTTCGAAAAAAAAATCAGATAGGGTGGTAAGACTACCTTTTATTATGTCGTATTTCGGGATCCACTAATCTATGACAGTAATGACTGCCACTGAATTATAATTTTTTCTTGATCGCAGTTAATATAGTTTCCATTATATTAATTATCAGGTACAATATCATAACTATCTCGTGGGACAATAGGATAAAACGTCGCGTTAAATGAAGATGTACATCCAACTGTATAAAGTAATCGTACAGGACCAACCAGATTAGTTGCTTCCACATTCATTATCGAGTTCCGCAATTAATACCTTCAGTTCCCATATAAGCCCTAATAACCAAATAGTAACCCTTGTACCTGGTTGTGTTTGAATCCTAATATATTTTTAAAACGCAAATCAATTTAAAAGCGAACAAAATACAAATATAGATAAATAGCGTTAGTCTGTTATATTTCACTGTTTTTAATTTATATGTGTTAATATTCAGAAAATGATTTAGACTTGAATTTATGATGGTTTGACAGTTATTACAATAAAGGAATTGAGATGTTGACGAAACATATTATATCTATGTCACGTAAAATCAAAGATAATATAATCTAATACCTTTAAACGAGCAATTCTTGTATATTTTTATATTTGTATATATTCAGGATCTCGGAAACGGTGTCATCTATTTCCGTGAAACTTATTATGTAGGTAGTTTCGGGGAAGATATTTCGATCTAGCTAGATTTTATTCATAGAAAACTTTTTAACTGAGTTTTCTGGCAATGAAAAGGTATAGCTCGAATATAGAGGTAAATTTCGCCGGCGCTGTCGAAACAAGAATGAATAGCTCATATTGAAATCGGTTGCTTCGAAAATCTGTGTAACCCCAGTTCGAATCCGAGTGACAGTAGAAGGCATATATTTTTTCAATTTATTTTTTTGGAAAAAAAAATGTTTATTTTATAAGGTAAACCTAACAGTTTATTTTAATTTAAAAATGTTTTTTAAAGAACCGAGCTAGACTCGGTCGCCCAGGTACTGTTATTTGATTATAGAAATACATATGCATTTGTTCGTTTAATGGAGATGACACCAGATACTCTGTATTGTTTACAATGAATAGTTTTAAATACGTTTAAACTGGGAGTTAAATTTGCGCAGTTATTTAACTTATTGTAATGATAAATAATTTACGACAGATTATAAGTTACATAAACAAGCGTATCCAATTAATAAAACTGAATAATTATAATTACATATTACCAAATATATATTGATGGTTTAGCTACAAATTTCAAAAACATTGAAGTAGTTAGCGTAGGGCAGTAAAGCTACCATTATTCGTAATATGGGGAAAAGGTTTAGAAGTAAAATTAGTCATAAAAAGAATATAAGGAAAACACTGCAATTGATAACATTAGAATTTAACTATTACAGATACCGTGTACATAATAAAATGTGTGCAGAAATCTATGAATTCATACTGATTCATTTGTTTACTAATATTTGTTCGAATCGCGCTCGAATTGCAGATGCGTTCGGAAGGAAAACAATTTTAAGTAATCTCTGAAGAGTAGATTTAATAAATATTTATCAAAATTCTATAATATCAATGAAAAAACTAGGGCGTCTTATAGTTGCGTATTAAATTTATGTATAAGAATGGAAAAACAAAAACCATAACATGAAAAACCATTTAGTTCGTTAGACTGCTTATATCAAAGGTCAAACAATATCAGTTTTATTTTATTCATAGATAAAATAGGTATTATGATTTTTAGTTTGTTTTTTATAAACGAGAAATTAATTTGATTTTTTTCTCTAGTATTTTCTTTAAAAAAAAACATGATAACTTTAATAGAAGGTATATATAAAATATAGGTATATGTTCACTTTTAAGTTTTATTGATTTTATTGATATTTTTCATTTATTGGACGTTTTGTTTTTAGGTGTTAATATAGTAAATAGTTTTGTTAAATGATATCATGCAAAATGATTGAATTAATGATAAAACTGTCATTGAATAACTCCAACGTCAGCGAAGCATAATCTTTTAGCGCACTTTAATAATTATTTCGAACTATTAAATACAAAATTCACCTTCTCCTCTCCATTACAACGTTCGAAACACTTAAGACAACAATTTCAGACTATTTTAAATACATTGTCACTGTCACAGTAAATTTGTACGGTTTATTTTTATCGTGTACGAAAAAAAAAGAATAATAAAAACGACCGAACGATCGACGATTTCGTGGGCGCCCGAGACCGTAGGGCGGGCGGAGAGCGCGCCCGTCGCGACCAAGAGGTAACAACTAAAATACTTTAGCAACAGACAAGTCTGCGGAGATGTCCGTTGGAACCGAGACTTGACCAGTCGCCAGGACGTTGCACAATTACCTATCTGACATTTAAAATGGGATCACACGTCTTTTATATTTGGCGCGCGACGTGAGGACAGGTAGAAAAATTTAGATGAAGAAAAAAATTAGGAAGTTATTACATGTCGAAGTATCGGAAGTATTTATTGGCAGATTTAAAAGGCACAAATTGTTTTGGGACGGTGTATATATATGTATAATATATGGTAATGTATAGGTTTTACACTGTGAGAGAATAGGATAGTATGTTCTTAATGGACCCAAAGTATATTTATATACAAAGAGAGGGAGGAAGAGAGCGAGAAACGTTGAAATTTATAACACATTATTTTCTACTTCAGAAATATTACTCTCTACCTAAGCGTCTTTTCAAAAGGTAAGGGTATAAAATGAAGAAGGTGGTAAATCATTTTATTTAAACATATACGCACTAAACAGTTATGAAAATTGATATTTTTTCAAATTATTACAATGACTCTCGAGTAGGTATCGTCTTAAACATATAAAAATTCAATTAAAATTGTTAAATTTATTGTAATTCTTTGTGGTACAAGTGACTGAATTAGATACAACTAAACATAAGTATCAAATGTATTTTTAAATGACAATCATTTTACGAACCAAACAAACAGAACAAGAAAGAAATAGAAATATAAGCGTGTTTTTGGATTTTAGAAACAAATACAAATAAATAAGTAAGATATGTTTTAATTTGAATTCAGACATCGTTTTGTTTTTATCTTTTGGGGCCTTTATTCCACTAAACAGTCTCATTGTTCCCCAATCTTTCTAGCTCCATCAGGAGAGTAGTTGGTGAAGTATCATTACCAAGTCATACAGGATTTTAGCCTCACCCGAATAGGGTTCAGCTGACAAATACCTATTTGCAATGCAGTTTTATCTATTTTTATATATACATACGTAATTATCATATTAAGCACAGACCTATATTATCAATTGATGTATTTAGTTGATTATATATTTTTAAATGGAAATAACACCGCAATTTATTGCCGTTTTTTTATATATGTTTGTTAACCTGGTAAATATAACAGTTTATTTTTCAATAAAAAAATACTACTACTATAGAGCTGAATCAAAATTAAATGTGCTACCCTAAAACTCTACAGTATTACAGCGTATACCTCACAATAACACATAGAACTATTATAATATTATTTAAATTGGCCAAAATATGAAGATGCGTTTTAAATAAATACCATATTTACATCAACATCGATGTACGCAACATAAAACTTTTACAGTTACATGACTACAATGCAAAGTGTTATCATTTAGAGATACAAATGTAGATGAAGTTGGCTACAGCCGCTAATAAGAATATGAACTAAAGGTATATATTTGTCTTTAGAACCAACCTATCATTAGCTTATTGAGTGACTACCCGCGACAGTAACATTGTTATATCCTAATAGCTAGCAAACGGTATGAATGTTACGACGCCATCGACTGTGAAACTTGGCTACAAACGATATTATATAAAGGTAAGCGTTCACTTATTCGTGTCGTATTTTTAGAACAAATTGTAATTGTACTGCACGTACCTGATGTATTACAAACAGACATTCCTTTCATAGTTTTACTAACCACTATTAAACGTATTGAAAAACATAAAGATTTAATATAGTGTTGCCTAAAATCGATCTTGGTCTCGCAGTCTTGATTTTGGTCTTGCATAACTAACCTACACTAAGATCGACCCTTACAACATTTGAACAAGAACAAGTCTGAGCTTTCGAGACCCTTGCGACTCGCAATTGAATAAAACCGAAAATTGAATAGTATTACGTACTTCGTTTCAATATCGATATTGATAGATGTCTTCTAGTATCGGTATCAACGCTACAATTGCTTCAAACAAAGTTGGTCGTTAAAACACTAGAAATTATTGAATTTATTGTTATGTTTAGTAAATGATATATTACTCACATAAATAAAATATGTTTATATGTGATAAAAATATAGCATAATATAAAATATTTATGGAAATATTTCTATAATATAGGAATACTTAAAGATGTATTATATAAAAAATATAGCCCAAAATAGCGTATTTTGGCAATGTTAGCCTAATACCCTTTAAGAAACACGGCAAAACTACAAAGTTATAACATTAAATTTTAAATTAAAGTGAAATGTCAAGCCAACAAACATAACTCATGACTTTCTTTGCCTACCTGCTGAGAAGTTATTTTCTAAAGCATTATTAATAATTAAAAAACAGAAATAAGTTAATCGATGGGTCATCCAGACGATTACTTTATATTAATTGTGGATCAAAAGAACAATTATAAAAACCATACATCAAAACTGTAATTATATAACCTAATTTATGTTGTAATTTTTATTTCAATTAAATGGTGAATTGTAATAATTTTGTTTATTATTTTTTTTACAACTCTTCCATTTCACATAACGTGGAGGTTGAAAATCTCTCTTGATAATGTATTTAAATTTTTGTTTAGTTAATTTTATTAATTTGATGGAGATTTACTATGTCTATAACCATATAAGATCAAAATACACTTATGTGTTGCAAGGTTCTAAGATCTAAACTAACGTTATTGATTAATAATAGTAGACTAATAGGTAATTGCAAGATTGAGAATTCTTGTCGCAAGACCGAGTGCAACATCAGGTGCATTAACTTAAAACTTATACCAAAACTGTGTTAAGTCTCACCTTGGTCTTGCATTTGGGCAACACTAGCTTAATCGTATTTTAGAATAACTAAGTACACCGGTACGACATAATATAACTATGACGATACTTCGCCATACGTTTTACTTGAGTATAAGAAAAGTAAAATTCAAACGTGCAGTTTCCGAGCAAGTCGCCTTCAAAATAACTACTACTAAGCACTAATATCATCTCTTTTTTAAGACGATTAAAAATAATTGGATTATCTCATACAAATTTATGAAGTGTGATGGACGCTTTCCTTTACATATCTCATATGTATAATGTAATGTGGTCGTCAGAATTTTTTTTATTACTATGATAAAATTTTATACTCTAGACTAACCTTGACCGCGGTTTCACCTTTAGTACTGTTTTATTTGAAATA
This sequence comes from Antheraea mylitta, assembly GCA_014332785.1. NCBI lineage: Eukaryota > Metazoa > Arthropoda > Insecta > Lepidoptera > Saturniidae > Antheraea > Antheraea mylitta. The sequence continues at coordinate 4,858,367 of JACEII010000026.1, read as the reverse complement.
CTCGAGAAATAAATTTGATCGTTTATTACAATATTCTACCAGACTATAATGTTCCCACTGGTGGATATAACCCTCGAACGGGCAGACATTGCACTGCTTTTTAGTAATCGCAAACATAGCGATATCTACACACAATATGCTTTTTAATACATATAACTAGTGAGATAATACCTTTGTGGTTGTTCGCGTTCCTATTATTTTCACTTATTAAATCTTAAAATAAACAAACTTAACTTGTAATTATAATAATGTAGCGTAGGGACTCAGGCTATACGATTAGTAAGGTTTTTGGTTTGTAGTACAAAATAAAAACGTAGTACAGTCACAAAAAAAATAATTAGAAAGGTAATCGAAAACATCAAACAATGAAATTTTTTTTTTGTTAAATGCCATGGCTAATCTGTAATTAGCAAAATAAAACAAATAGTTGAAGAGTTTGGTGTCATTAAATACAATCGACATATATTTACTGAGTTACTAACCGAGTATTTGTACTCGGTACAAATAAATAAATATTTATTTTAATAATCATAATTAATCAGGTTTTAACAAATTAAAGCTTCGGTAAATGAAAAAGGTCCCTGTTTCCGTTTGGGGTAGTAGAGATAAAATATTGATACATATGTTAAATCTCAAATTCAACATTTGTTTCAAGATATCACATTCTACATATTTGAACATCAAGGACCAGTTTTTTTTTTAATCTTAAAATATTCCGGACACAGATTTATATAATAAGACACACAATAGTAACAATATATAACTCACCCTTTCGATATTAGGGCGCATCCTTCTAAAAAACTGACTTATACCACACAAATACATAATCTACAACACTTTAAATAACACAAATGATAATCACAAAACAGTTTGAGGGTAAATATTTCAAGCGATCACAATGCATCGAAAGATAAACGCGACGAGCGACATGGCTCTTGTATCTTAACAGAATGGAAGATCCATTGACGCTATACATGTTGATCAATATTTATTATTTTAAAATTATTAATTATCGATAATATTATTAGTATTGACCAGGCAATATAGTTTTCTTAATAATATTTTAGCTACTATATTCTATACCTATACTAATAATATAATGAGGTAGTTTGTGAGTTTGTGACGTTGTAGGGGTTAATCTCAGAAACTACTCTGGTCCGAATTGAAAAATTCTTTCAATTTTATATAACTAATTTATCGAGAATGGTTACAGACTATATATCATCACGTTAAAACCAATAGGAGAGGAGCACCAATGAATAATGTTTCAAAATCGGGGCTTTTTTTCTCTTGAGAGCTTCCGCTGCGTCTTAGAAATAAGGAATATCTTTATTCCACGCGAACGAAGTCACGGGCAGAGGCTAGTTCGTAGTAAGTATCTACAATTTACAGGGAGCTATAAAGTTTAGCCGGCTAATGCTAGCTGTTGTAATACAGGAAAATATCACATAAATCGTGGAACAGTTCATGGACATACTCATTATAGTCCAAGAAATAAGGCTAATTAATAAAATCTATACCGATCGAGTAATTATTTCCTTAAGCGCGAACAACGGCATACCTCTATCAATGTATTTACTTCATTCAATGCGTAATCTTATACCTTTAAATAACCAATTCTTGTATATTTTTATATTTCTATGTATTCAGGATCTCGGAAACGGCGTCATCTATTTCCGTGAAGCTTAGTTTGTAGATAGTTTCGGGAACGATGAATCGATCTAAAAAGCATTCTTATGTTATATAGCTGTGCCCGTGACTTCGTCCGCGTTGAACCTTATGTAAAAAACAGTAATTGATAAAATCATCTCAATGTATTAAGTCCATTTACTTATCTACTTTTCTCTCATATTTAAGTCACGTAGTTATTAAAATTACGATAACTTTTGATAGAGTGAAACGATTTTAATGAAATAAGTATCTAATATTACTCGGGGATATGTTTTATGATCTTCTCAATTAGGTTTTATTGTGAACCCAGTACTTTAGTAGTGATGGATCTCCAATCAAACTGACAAAAAATATTCCAAGAGCAAACGTTATTCTATTACTTATTGCAACACATCAACATCTAGTCCTTTTCCCAAAAATCTAGGAAAGTGCAGACACGTTAGATATAAATTCTTATTATATGTATAGAATACACAGCGAGAATAATATTTATTGATAAACACTATTAACTACTCAAACGACTGACTCAAACAAAAGTTACGTAACAAAGGTTGGAATTACTTAATTCCATAGCCACGCTAAAATTACGCTGAATAATGAGTAACCACTAATTATTTTCAAAACTACAAACCCAGTAAAATCAATGACATTATAACTGTATAGATATGTCATAAGCGCTTCGACAGCGCCTTGCTTAAACTTGGCTAGTTAGCTTGTTTTTGACGACTGCCCCGTCAATCCACCCGTATCTAAACAGCATCGTATGTGTGTGTTATCGTGCCATTTGTTTTGAGAAAATGTCATGTAGGTAACGCATCTTTAGTTACAATATCATTGAGTAAAATACATCCGAGTCACCATCAAAAGCCAATAACTTCGTCCGATAAACAAGCCAAGCCAACATTAAATTAATTAGTTTCGAACAAATATCGACACACGCTGTACATATTTGATATTAGGATAAAACCGCTTCAATCTTGAAGGAACCGAGCAATACTAATTGTTTACGATACATATATTCGAACCACTTGGACTAGAATTGACTTGATGGAAAGAAAACAGTCTCGCAGACAACCGACGATAATAAATTGCATGAATAAGAGATGTGTGTTTTTTGTATTTAAGTTTATCTTCTATATAAATCAAAATCAATTGCCGAATGTCTGTATGTGTCCGTTATTTACCAAGTTGCCTTTTTTTGACTTGAATATAGTTAAAATAGTTCAGAACCGAAAACATTTAAGGAAAACAAATCCGATGCCGTTTAACCGTGACTAAACAAAGAAACGTTTCCCATTCATTTAAAATGTTTTTCTTGCTTTTTTTATTGATTACCTTACCAAATATTATTAATTCCCCATCTACTGTGACACCATAGTACGGAGAAATTTTGATATGGGCGTCAAAAATTTAATAATTATATTTTGATAAGTATCTACAAAATTTATTTTTACCGTTTTTCTAATATTTTTTCTAATTTACTAATTACTCTCAATACTTATTTGTATTTATTGTTTGTTTTTTTATTATACGCTCTAAATAATCAATTATAAGACTAACTGAGATTTTTAAACTCAAATCTCTATTTATTTTATTTGAATAACAGTCTTAATAATCAAAAATGTGAGAAAATCAAGAAATCCTATTTGGTTGTCTTGTCTGTTGTTTTTGTAATTATAAGGACAAGCTTTGTATGACCAAATTAGATCTTGATTGAAATATGAGTTTGTTTTTTATGCATCCACGAATACTCTTAAAGATCTTATGAGGTACCTACAAAAAAGGATACAAGATACCTTTCATTTCAAGTTGCAGGAAAAAACTAGTGTATTTATAAATTAGTATGAATTAATGACCGCAGAGTCTTGGGCGCTCCGTAATAATTAATTCTTGTACGTAGTAACTAACTCGACCATTCTAATTGAAATTATAATAATTTCTTGATACCTCATTAAAAATAATTTTATTCCTAAAATAAGTTACTTGCCCAAATACTTGGTATTTTTTACGAAGTTTTATTAATAATTGTTATTTTTCTTGTTACAATACGCTCTGATACTGCCTTTCAGATGATCCCCAGGTTTTGCTTTAATCACCACATCGAAAAAACGGTACCCAACGCCACCACGTAGTAAAATGGGGATTCCTTCCGTGGTTTCGATGGCCAAGTGACTTATCTGACAATAAAAAAAAAACCATGAATTTTAGGTATGTATTTTTCACGAGAATAAAGAGATTCAAACAAATAATTAATTTGACACTGGCAGAATTCTTATCTACGAGACGCCATTATTAGAAAAGGTGTAGTTGAAATAAAAAAACTAAAAAAGCCTTAAGAGTATGTTCTTTACAAACATTCAATAAAAAAAAGAATGTGGTGTCGTGGGCCACCACGTAGGGACGAAGTTCCTTCGGCTAAAGTAGAATCGACACAATTTGCAAAAAAAAAATCGTGCTCAATTTTATGTAATCGTAATTCAAATTATCAATTAATAACAAAATATGTCTCTTTATTTTTGTTTGACAACATAAAATTACATTGAAATAGAAATAATTACAAAAAAGGAGAAAGAGAAAGGTATTATACACTACTCGCGTGTGTATACGACTGTCGCGCCTGCGCACGTCTCATTTAACGGTTTTATTCCACGCACTTTTCGTTACGGTTTTACTATCACATTTTTTTCAGTTCGGTCGCGCAGCAAAGTCCCTATCTCCTCCAAGCCTGCCGTAAGGAACTTCGTTCCAATATATCAGTTGAGTGCTCTGTACACTTAAATTTTATTATAGAACTAGATGTACCCGCGGCCCCCACGCTTTTTTTAAATTGTATTAAATAATTATAAAGTTGTGACACTATGTGCAATCATAGAAAGAGCGTGTATATTTTTGTACCCAATCAGTGAAAATTTTTTATTTTGCTGTTGAATACAGACACTTCATTTTTATTATATGTATAGAGTATAGAAGATATAGAAGATGTCAATAAGCATAAATCAACATTAACAAACATTACATTAAAAAGCAGACATTCTTTTCTCATAATTTTAATAGACCACTGTAGTTTTAATTATTAACTCAACAAACTAATCTAACATTTTTTTCGATGTCAATGTCCAATAATAATTAAATTGAATGATATGTTTAACATTCTTTATCTATACAGATTATAAAAACAAAGTATTTATATCACTCTATATTATCAGAGTGCTTACTAGAAAACAACTAGGGTTTTTGGCGGGATCTTAGTTTATCATCTAGTGTATTTTATATTTTATTTATAATCTCGTTTTATTTGACTCTATATTTCGTATAATTGGTGGTGTTATATGTAATATAGTTTAGTTATCGTTCACATGTGGAGTGGATGGGAAATAATAACACGACCTGTACGGAGAAGTTATCCAGCCTTTAAGAATCTTAGATATGAAACATATTAAGAGCTGCTGCGGGACGAGGAATTTAGGATTACATTTTTTTTATGTGAGATATCAAAAAACAAAAAAAATTTAATCAATAAATTTGAAAAATCTAAATATCGTCAACAGTGTTACCTAATAGCTCCACCTATAACTAAAAAGCATTTAGTTACCTCTATGTGTATAAAAAAACCGGTGAAGCTATCTTAGTAGTAGAAGAATTCTGTACACGTGCATATATAAAGTTATAGTAAAACGGTATAGATCCTAAGGTAATCTACTACCCAAGGTAAGGTAATCCTATTGGTATAATACCTAAAAGGTATATCGAAATGTATATTCCAATAAATAATTTTTGGAAAATTATTATTATGAAACCAACAACTATTCCAATAATAATTTCAATGTACAATATAAGAAACATTTTATTTTATACGCCTATAAATTATCGATCAGCCTTAATTTAAAGTAATATTGAAACGCCTGATAAAATTAATTAGCACACACCTGCCACATGCATTTACTAAAAAAATAGTAGGGGCTGGTAACTATGTTAGAGAGATATATTAAACTGTTACTATCATGACTATTATAATAAGGTAGCTTGGTGATTTAATTTAAAAGAAAGATAAATAATTGCCCTTCTAGAACACATTTATGAATAAAACGTAAAACGTCCTATAATTTACAGAAAACTTTGGCATCCCCGAAATTTCAGTTGCCAGATCGTATTGTCAGATACAACTATTGTACAATAAGATTCAAAGATTACACTTCAAGTGGAAAATAATGTTTACAAGATTTGAAACGTTTTATCACAATGCATACTTTGCATTGCACAATACTCACTAAGTCCATTAATGATCGTTTCTTAATTACCGATGACTAGACTTTTTCTTATTAACTTTAACTTTTTTCCTGTTTTGACAACCAAATTTCAGAAATTAAAATTATTACTAGCTATCGTTGTTAAAACCTATTTTTTCAAAATCTTGTTTTGTGACAAATCTTATAAAAAGATGGTGGCCTCCTTGTTAGAACTTTCCAAAGAGTTTGTAGTTTGGTGGCTAGTTATCTAGCTGCCTTAAAAAAACGAGGTCACACCATGTGTCACATTTTTTTCTTGACTATATGTTTTATTACTTGGGTAAAAACTGTATTACGGAATTGATATTTTATTTACGACATATACTATGCTGAACATCCCAACAGACTTTGTGAGGTCTCAATATTCATTTATTCGCTATCCACTTCGCTTCTGCATAATAGTCAAATCATATGTATTACAGCAGAACAAAGAATAATGTTTCTTCCGTGTTTATTACGGAATGTAACAACAATATTACTGTAATACACAATATAGGATTGAATAACGGAAGTTTATATTATCTTTTAAAACCACTTCAGTCTAAGGTCCCGTCAGAAATTCGAATTACAAGCTTTATCAGTTCGCGTAATAACCCTCGATTATATATAATTATAATGATCCAACGGTATAAAATAAATTTGTTATACTAGCAACTCTGTCCGTGACCTGAGTGTGCTTTATGGCTTAACGATACCTTTATGGTTGTCTTTACGATGTCTGTCTTGTTTTCACTATTAAAAGCGTCATTTAGTAATGACGTTTTGTTAGGAATACAACGAAGATACCTAGGGGGCGTATTTTCTGTTAGATACCTTAGGAAAACTTTACGAGCGGCTCCTTCTGAACCGTCTCCAGTTCTCGATTACAGATTTAAAATTAATACTACCTGAGCACTTCGGATTTCGCGCCGAACACTCTTGCACGAATCAAGTACACCGCCTCACGGAGTACATTTTCTCTAAATTTAACGCCGATCCGAAACGTAAACCGAAACACACAATTGCAGTCTTCTTCGATGTCGCCAAGGCCTTCGATAAGGTCTGGCACGGAGGGCTCATCCATAAATTATGTAAATCTCGCGTACCCGATAGGTTAATTCATATTAACCGCGATTATCTCACTGATAGGACATTCCGCTTCAGAGTGAATGGTGAACTATCGCTGCCCCACCCGATACGCTCAGGTGTACCACAGGGCTCCATACTCGCGCCAACGCTCTTCAATCTGTTCATCAGTGACCTACCTCGGTCTCGGGGGGTCGAGGTAGGTTGTTACGCTGACGATACCGTTATTTACATTTCCGGCTGGCGGTCGGACTTTCTTAGGAAGCGCATCGAAAAAGCCGTTCATACTCTCGGCGAATGGTTTCGTCGATGGCGCATAGAAGTTAATCCCGATAAGAGTGCCGCAATACTCTTCGATCCCACGTAACGCGCTAATAACTTTGAGCCCATCAGGCTATACGGAATCGATATCCCTGTGGTCGAAGAGGTCAAATATCTCGCTGTTACATTAGATAGACATCTAAAGTTCAATTCACATATAGACAGAGTGCGAAACAAAACCGCTATGGTCTTGGGTCGCCTCCATCCGTTGCTTTGTTATAAGAGTAAGATGTCCCTCAGACACAAGCTCACTTTGTATAAGACGTGTATCCGTCCCGTGATGACATATAGCTGCCCCGTTTTTGCGCCATGTTTAAAGATAACTTTGATAAGCCGCAGGTTCTCCAAAATCGCGTTTTACGTAAAGTGACCGGTGCCCCGAGGTACATCCGGAGAGTCGATCTCCAGAGAGACCTAGAGATCCCTTCTATCTGGGCGTACGTAAAATCACTTACGATTAGTTATTTTGAAAAAGCCGCGAATCATCCCAGTCCGTTAGTGGTATCCGCCGCAAACTATGAACCCGTACCTAACGCTGCGCGTTATAAAAGACGTTCGCGACACATTTTTACCGACCCTCCTGATTCAATCACGTCAGCGAACGATAAGTACCAGCCTGTCACTCGAAACAGAGCATGCTCACGCCCACGCCCGCGTAACCACAGATCACGCCGCCGTGGTCTGGGGGTTAATTTCGCTCCCGCACACCCGATTAGGCCTCCCACGGCAGCGACTCAAGCCTAGGTTCGATCCCTCGATAGGGAACCCTTGAGTGCGTTGCTTGCGCGATACGGTGACACACAAATATACATCACCGCTACAACACTACACGATCACCCCCACACACGTGCACGCCTACACGCTTACACATGAAAGTGGAAGGATTTACTTTTTTTCCCTTATCAAACTGAAAAACTCTCAATTTTCCGATAATAAATATATGGAGGAGTTGTTGAGGGGTGTATGCTTGGTACACATATACGTTTCAACAACTCATACATATATGAATAGTTAGCTAGGTTAGCTAAGATAGGTTGCGATTTTGCATGCAACAGGCAACAGCCAAGCCGAGGTGTGCCGTGCACCCTTGAGCTGGTTGCCAAAATAAAATCGGCTGAGTGCCTTAAGCGCTCACCTTAGTAGTCCGGTGAAGCTGTTAAGACCTTGCTGGGTCAATAACGTAGTCATTTCGAAAAAAAAAAAAAGTTGCGTATTTTAACTAAATTGTCTAGTATGGCGCGTAATAATTTCGTACCTAACATTATACAATTTTTAGTACATAAAGAACGCCATATCTTTTTTAAATTTTGTAATCAAGACATGGTATTATGGTTGTATTGGTATTGTGGTATTGGGGTGTAAGGGGTGTCGAATAACATCTTAAGACTTGAGACACCCAAGCCAACCTAACCTGCACGTGGTGCACCCTGCTGATCAACGAACGAGGCAATGGCGAGAGCGGGGTGGTAGGGTTTTACAGCCCGACTGGGTCGCAACCATCATGCATATGGCGAAAAAGCCCGTCATAGTGACTCGCTTCTGCGCGTCGCGTTTCGGGATCAGCCTGTGCATATCCAGTACCGGGCGACTTTCGTCATTATGGCCGGCATGACAGCGGCGACCGGCGATGGATAATCTGTCTCTCGGTGGTTGCCGATGTTTTGGATTGTACTATGCTTAACATCAGGCTTAGTGCAGCCACTTGGTCGTGCTTCTATAAAAAAAAGATACTAAATGAATATAATAACATAAAATATGCAGTACTCACAATACACTCAAATAAACCTTCGCAGAACAAATGGTGGCCGGTCACCTTAGCCCGATATTCAAAATGCCTGCGATAAACCCTAGTGTCATTTGTCACTCTGGAACCTTGATATAAACTTTGATATGGAGATCGAACGTAGCTGGTCGGGATCGGAGACGGAAGAGTTTCTGGATACTCATATCGACTATTCCAAATACTTGGGCTGACGAATATTTTGTTTATATAAAAAAACGATGCATAAGATTGTTTGTATTAAGAAAAAAATAACATAAAAATGTAGACTTATTGTTTTCAAAATGTATATACAAATATTCCCATCCTTCTAGTTAAGATTATTGTATCCGATTAAATTTATAAATGTTTACGAATATCTATTTTATTTTTTGTGCTAAATGACCTAATATTGTAAGGTATGTCTGTATATAACGGTAAGTGGTCTTGTACTGATTATTCACAACTGATCTTAAATATCTATGTAACGTCAACTGGTACTACATTATTACTAAAGAGATATTGACGGTCAAATGTATTTGCAGGAACACGCGTAAAGCTGCCTAGTGACAAATTTTCAATTTGAAACTGAGCTAAGCGGGTTTCAAAAAATGATCTACTAATATGCATAAGGCTACAAAGTTTTCCTTCATCAAAGCTCTATTTCTCTATAGGATTCGAACAAAATTCGTTTGGTTTCGATTTCGATTTTTCAACACGCTATAACCGAGCCAATTAAAAATAAGCAAGTTATCATGAAATAGTTTATATGATTAAAAATAAAACTTCCGTTTAAATAAAGCTTCATATTACACATATCTTATAAGTTTTTATCGTAAATAACATGAAAAATATACACAAACACTCACATTACACGGTTTCCTAATCCAAACCTATTAATTTTCTCATAAAAATATGATTCTGTAGTAACCAGAGGCGTTACATAACACAGACCAATAAATAATTCTATAGATAGTTTCATAATAAACAATTCGTCATAACGATTTATGAAAAATCAAACCAGCTTATTTATGGGAGAAACATGAAATTCATTGTGAAATATTGCACGCCTGCGGTATTTTATGTGACCAATACGCCCTGATATATAATTTACGAGCATTTTATATCGATACGCCTACGATTTTTTGCCATATGGCAGTTGTAAAATTTAATTCAAGGCTGTTGAAAACAATCAGCTGTGATGGAAAATTAATGGATTAATTTTCGATAATACGAGGGGAAACAATATAGAAGGTATTTATTTTATTTTAACTGTTGTATATTGTTATGTATTGAACAAAAATCAATCAGTTCATCCTTACCCTGAAAATTTAATCTATGAATAATAATAACTATAAAATATACTTTTAATATCGAAACCTATCAATAAATGAATATGTGGTGTAACTTATATTGTTACCACACACGGAAGAAAGAGAAAAGATGAGCACATAATAGATATTATATGTATATTATCCAAAAGAATATGATATCTATCAAATTATCTTACCCAAAATGAAATAATTTTACGGTAGCAAGGGGTGTGATATGAAATATTATAACGTTTCGTTTTAAATAGAATGCACTGCAATCAAACAGTGCGTGGGCAAACAAACATCGATACAATGGAAAAACGAAACGCTAATGAGATGAAGGCTTTGCTTTTGACATTTGACAAGTGACAGATATTCCATCGATTTGAGTACTGAAAAAAAAATTACAAAAGATATGTTTTATTCGTGTTTTCTTCAATTTTAATTTATAATGTAATGTTTGTCAGATTATTGAATTATTAACACAGTGAATTTTACAACGTCGTTTACTATTACCGTAAAATGGACGGTAAGTAAAAAAAAGTTTCTATTAAATTGATTAGTAATTAAAATAAAATTCTTAAGTTTATTTTAGGATCTACTCCCAAAAATCAAAATTCTTTGGAAACCTTAATCATTCAAGATACCGACAATGTTAGTGAGTTGAAGGGTAAATTGAATGAAATAATATCAGCAGGAAAAGATTACAAATATGATGTATTTGCTTGTTTAAAATCATTATTGAATAATAGCGACCAAGATATTGTACTCTTGACTGTGCAAGCAATATCGGAACTTGTAAAATGTGAAGACAAAAGAGAAATATATGCTGAAAAAGATATTGTGGAACCAATTTTGAATATAATGATGAATGATATAACAATTGAACGGGAACACATTTTAAAACAATGTTGCAGAGCGTTAGGGAATCTATGTTGTGATTGTGATAGTTCGAGGAGAATAATTCTCAACTCTAATGGGTTGCCAATGCTCTCCAATTTATTAGAAAAAAGTTTGGAACTCGAAATGAATGAAATTAAATTACTTGTAACAAAAACTTTACTTAATTACTCCATTGGTGGCAAAGAGTTCACAGGAGCCATGTTGCAAGGAAAACTGATTGATGTCCTTAAGAAAGTTCTAGAAGCTGAATTAAGCAGAGAGGATAATGATGATGCAGTAATATCCACTATTCTGTTGATATTAGGACTAATTAGTGATAACAGTTCAGAGTTATTATATGATGAAGATATGAATAAAGTAATTCTGAATATATTGAGAGAAACTTCAAGTGTTGAAATATCAGATTTATGTCTGGAGCATTTACATTCACAGGCTGAGCATGGTGAGTAAGAATTATGGACATCTAGATATGTTATTTTCTTTTCTCTTAAGTGTCTGGTCTCTTCTCCTTAGGTTGACACTTAATTAACCATTATTGAGCCTGATTATTTTCACAGATTGTATAAAATGAATGGAAACATTATAATAAAAGTAATAGCATCATAGTGGAGCATTTTTTATACTCATCTGGGTAGCTTCTGACTTGCCCTTGACTTTACTCTTTTCTTTAAACAGTATTTTTGTATTCTGGCAGCTGTTTTTCAAAGTAAGTCCCCACTAGATTCAGTATGTTACAATCTTCAGTCCAAGATCAGTTGAATAATTTCGGAAAGGTATGTTGATGAATCTGGAAATGAGTCTGAAAGGTCATTTGTAATGATTTTGATACTGAGCAGTTTATGAGATTCAAACAAAAAAAAGTCAAAAAATATCCTCTTGAGAACTTAAAATCATGTGAATCCTTTATTTTACTATATACAGAGGCTATAAAAAAATCCCAGATTCTTTGAAGTTCTAAATTATGCCCCAGAATTGTGTTATAAGTACGGACAAAAAATATCCTTTGTACACTCTGAAACATTTTATAGCTTACTAGCCTCTGCCCAGGACTCTGGTCGCATGGAATAAGGATATTCTATATTTCTAACACGCAGCGGAAGTTCTCAAAAGGAAAAATCCCCGATTTTGAAACATTCTTCATTGGAGCTCCGCTCCTATTGGTTTTAGCGTAATGATATATAGCCTATAACCATTATATATAAATGAGCTATTATAACTAAATTATAACATTGAAAGAATTTTTCAAATCGAACCAGTTGTTCCTGAAATTGCCCCAATTACAAGATCACCAACTTACCTCTTTATAATATTTCCATTGTCATATTTACCTGACACAATTTTATATCTTAAATGAGTAAGATAACAAATTAAATTACTCAAATGTTGCTTCTATAGCCCTGACTCCTCAAGCTGCCATTGGTTACTGAAAGAGTGTAGGACTTGTTTAGCATGTACCACATATTATTTACAAAAAATAATAAAGATTATATTACAGTTACTATTGTAGTCAGGTGAAGTTGTTAAGACCTTGCTAGGTCAATAGTGTAGTCGGTTCAAGAAAAAAAACGGGGTAGTAAAGCTTAATTAATATACATTAAGTTGCTTAAAACTCAAAAACACTCTAAGTCAATTAACAAAAATTTTTCAAATACATCTATACTAATATTATAAAGAGGTAAAGTTTTTCAGTTTGTGATGTTGTAGGAGGTAATCTCAGGAACTACTGGTCTGGAAAAAATTCTTTCAATGTTATGTAGCTCATTTATTGAGAATGGTTATAGGCTATATATCATCATGCTGAGACCAATAGGAGTGGAGCACCAATGAAAAATGTTTAAAAATCGGGGCTTTTTTCCTCTTGTGAGCTTCCGCTGCATGTTAGCCTAAAGTAACTATTCCACGCCAACAAAGTCGCGGGCAGAAGCTAGTATTTTATAATACTACATCAATCTACATACTACATATTATTTTGATTTATAAAAAACAATTTTCATCCAAGTTCAAAATTCTTACAGTAAACCATTTTAGATTTCAGTGTGTGTGTTTCTTTTCCAGCACAACCTTGATGCTTTATTTGTTACTTTAAGTTAATCAATGATGTCTGCAGAAAATTCTAAATTATTCTACATATTTATACAGTATTCAAAATTTGATTTTTTTTATAGAGATTATTGCAATATAAAACATGGGCATTGATATTAAAAATATATCACAAATTTAATCAAGTTACTTATAAAATCATTATTATTTCCAGATTCAGTAAAGCTGCTCTTGGCCAAGGAAGGTGGTATACAGTTAGTATGTTCTCGGTTGGAACTGTTCATGCGCAGGCACTATGTGGACAACACAAATGCAGATGATTTAGAAATTGAATCGATAATGAAGCAAGCCTGTGACTTGATCATCATTGTACTTACCGGTGGTATGAACTTTTGAATTAGTAAATCTTGTAATATCCATCATTAAAATAAGAAAAAAGTCTTTGTGCCAAGATATCTTTCTAATCAAAAACAAATGTGTTTTATTAAATTTTCATGAGTATAAAAGTTATTCGAGAGTTATACAAAAAATTGGTATAATATAGGTTCCCTCTTATAAAAAGGATTTTAGAGAGGGAGAGGTGTGTGTAAAAAGAATGTAAATGAGTTACAAAGGAAATCGCTACCTTACTAAAAGAATCCTAAAATCTAACACTGATAATTATGTTCTAATTAGACTTTTTTATTATTTGTGCTCCCATTGAAAACTGATGCTTTAGTTTTATCTTGTACTGCAAAATATGAATGGGATTGCCGGCTTTTTTCATTCTTTCTGCATAACTGATTGAGTTATATAGGAGAAAAATGTATTGATAAATCAAATATTGTAGTGGACGCACTTTGCACTTCTGCCTCCATGTTTGATTATGGCTTTCTGCAAAGTAACGCCTTCTTCAATCAAAAATGTATTACAACATGGAAAGTTATTAAAACACAGAAAATACTGTTTATTTCAATTTTTTCGGGGGTTCATAATTCAAGTTATGATGATATTTGTGCTTGAAGAACCAAAGTCTGGTGAAGCTGTTAAGACCTTGTTAGGTTAGAATAGTCAGTTCGAAAAAAAATATGGTGCTTGAAGATAATGAAACAAGGGCCTTTCTCTTGTAGAGTTTTTGATTTGTTGGTTCAATTTGATTTATAAAGGTTTTATTAGATAAAAAAAAACATTATTTGCAGATGAAGCAATGCAAATATTGTATAACAATGGAGTCGGAGAAGTATATCTTTCCATGATCAAGTGGTTGGATTCACCAAATCATCATCTTTTAACAACAGCTGTCCTAGCGATTGGGAACTTTGCCCGGCGCGATGATTACTGTACCCACATGATGGACGACAAAATTTTTGATAAACTACTCGGTTTGTTTGTTGAAGTTACATATCAATTGATTCTTGCAGTGAACTAGTTACTTGTTCGTTAATTACAATACATAACATTTTTCTATCCTGATTTCATGAATAACTATTCACTTACACACAAACATATTTGCTTAAAGATTTACAGAGTTTAGAGTGGTAGACCCGTACTGAAGCTATTACTGGTTTCAGTATGAATGTGTTGGCTTGCCCTGGGTAGTACCACCCGACCTACAGAAACACCAATGTGAAGTAACTATGTTTGCATTGTTGCATTTCGTTCCGTCAGTGAGAGTGCCGGAGGCCCATCTGCCCCCCTCTCCAATTCCCTCCCCTTCTCCTTCCCCCTACCTTACCAATACAGGCTGGCAAAGCACTTGCGACTCTTCTCATGTTGCTGGCATCTATGATAGGTGGTGATCGCTTAACTTCAGATGACCGACCTGTTCATTTGCCTCCTATAATATATAAAATACATATATATGTATATATATTATAGAGATTCTATTTAGTTAAAATTATTAATTCACTGATTTTAAAAAAGGAGAAGTTTTCAATTCTATTTAAGGTTGGCAACACAACAGTAATACACCCAATGTTACAGTTGTATATAGGTGATGGTAACTATTTATCATCAGATGGACGGTCTGCCTGTTTTTTCTTGGGGATAAGAAAGTTTTTGGACCCGCAATGATGAAATTAGTTGTAATTAGCCGCATATAGAAACAGTACCCATTTTATTGTTAAAAAAGGGGTTTTAAATGTAATGTAAGATTTAAAAAATGTGGTGATTGACTATTTTGACTGGTGAAATCTCAATCCAGTGTCAGCAGATTTAAACTCTGGCATGTACCAACAAATTGATAACGCTATAGGTTAATGGTGAAGAAAAACACCGTGAGGAAACCTGAACCAGAGAAATATTCTTATAATAACACTGTATGTGTGAAAATATTCCGTGGATTGGCGTAGTGATAATGCTCATACTTTCTTTCGGGAAGAGGTAAATGGCCCTGCAGTGGGACTTATAGGATGATGATGATGACTGTAATCACAGATATATTTGAAGTGTACCATGGTTTCGCCGTCCGTATGAGTAAAGAGCCGGATGTAACTCATCTGATTGATGCGACGACTGTTGTGAAGATTGAACACGCGACGCTCTCTGCGTTGAGGAATCTACTTGTACCGGTGAATAACAAACGCGTGGCTGCAGCAAGGGGGAGGGCTGCCCCCCTCCTCCTGCGGGCTCTCCCCCACGTAGAGGAACACTGTGTGGCTTACAAACTGCTGGCAGCCATCAGAATGCTGCTCGACGGACAAGGTGAGTTCAATTAGAACCACCGATTCGATTTGATTTGTTTATTAAATTTAAAAACCATAAAAGAAACTTAATAATTTTAGGAACAGCAAAATTTGGCTTTCTTTCACAGAGTATAAAAACTGACAATCTTAAAAATTCTAATGTTGTACATATATGCATTTAAAATGAATCACGTTGATTCATCTTGAACTCAATTTATATATTCGGAATTACCCAACATTCCTACCCCCTACAACATCTAATATATGTCCGACACCGTTCTCGTTGTGTAATATATCTGGTATTTACGTATATAATGCACTGCGCTCGCCGACCGCTACCGCTTGCGTTATCTATTTTCGCAAGTTTAACATAACCTTTTTTTTATTAACGTGGAGAAATCCCTCTTGGTCCATCCTCTCAGGTGGCGGGAGAAATTGAGAAAATCACCGTCTCCTCCCGCCAGTCCTCCATTGACGGAGAGGGTCACTTAAAGAGTCTACCTCGTAAACGGAAGACATCGCTTGCCATACATGTTCGCTGCTGAGCATGGCCGAAACCACACTCAGCAACGACATATCCCCATTCCCCCCACTGGCCCAGCCAAAGTGTGGCGCTGTCCCTCCTACGCAACACACTCAAACAGAGTGTGCCCCGCGGTGTCCTCCGCAGTGCCGCACTCGGTGCAAGTACCACCCGAAATAACCGTGTTCGGTGAGTACCTGCACCAGTCAAAAGGACAGAGAGCCCCACTCCCTGTTCACCCACTCCGACAGGAGCGGGCGGAAGGCGTCAATAATGAAACGCGTGTCCGCCAACTCCTGCCTCCACCGCTCCATCATCCTCACTCTCAATTCTCCTCTTTTCCTCTACCTCCCTAGGAGCTGGAGGATCCCCAAGTCGCTTATTAGCCGCCGTGTACTGATACACAACGGCCATCACTTCCGCTTCGAGCTCCCAGGGTAGAGAGCTGGCGTGCGCGAAAGCTGCCGCGGAGGCCACAGTCCGGTATCCCCTGATCACCCTTAGTACCACAATACACACATTAGCGACACTGACGGCATCGGCCCACATTGGGGTCGTAGACGGCCATCGCCCGCATGATTTCCATATAGACTCGGCGGCACCCGGCAATGGCCCTCCTATATTAGGAAGCAACCGACCTAGTGCCGAAGTCTAACCTAATAAGTCTAATCTTATAAAACCAAACCGAAATGAAACTGTTTTGTTTTAACTTATAAATCATCAAATTGGTAATATACAAAATTACCAATGATTATTCGGATGTGACATACCTCAAAACGGTACCACAGACTTTGTTTCACAAGTGTCACTTAACCTAAACGAATCAAGACGTGAAAATTGAGAAAAATAAATGTGTTAGGTAAGCCTTGTGAAACAAAGACAGAGCCAGCCAGACGCGTCAGCGGTCGTCAAACGTACAGTGTTTTATATATTACTTAATCATTTTTAAGCTTTAACAAAACAATTTCGTCGCGGTTCGGTTAAGTTACACTTGCTATAAAGGATAACGCGAGCTGGCCGCAACTTGGAGTATATAATATCAAATACTATATAGTTTCGCATAATAATGTTGGAAACAGAATGTCTGTAGTATGATAAGAACGGTTTGGGTTTGGGTCGCAGAGAGTGTGGCGAAGCAGTTGGCTCGCGACGAGTTGGCGCTGGGCCGCGTGGCGCGGTGGGGCGCGTGCGGGGAGGCGGCGGGCGCGGCGGGGGAGGCGCCGCGTCTGCTCGCGTGGGCCGTCAAGCTGCTCACTCGCGGTACCCACTGGACGCACATCCTGCAGGTACCTGGCTACCGGCATAACACTTACATTCAATTTAAGCTCTAAAACACATTTATGGACGTTACTTCAAATACTGGAGGAATATTTCCAAATATTCCATTTAAGCCCCCACAACACACTTATAGCCATCACTTTGGATACTGGGAGTATATTTCCAGACATTCTATTTAACTCCGCACAACGCATTTATGAACATAACTTCGAATACTGGGAGTGTACTTCCAATCATTCAATTTAAACCGTTAAGTCTTAGTTATACACTTATGGACTTCACTTTGGATACTGGGAGGATATTTCGAAACATTCTATTTAAGCCCTAACAACACACTTATTGACATCACTTCGGATACTGTGAGCGTTTTTTCAAACATCCTATATAAGATAATCGTAGTGGTAGAGCCACGCTGAAGCTATTATTGGTTTCAGTCTGAATAGGTCGACTCGTCCGGGGTAGCACCACCCTCTCACAGAAAACCGATGTGAAGTAACAGTGCTTACATTGTTGCGTTTCGTTCGGTCAGTGAGAGCGCCGGAGACCCATCTCCCCTCCCCACCCCTTTCCTATTCCTCCTCCTTCCCCTTCCTCTTCATTTTCCCAAACACAGGCTGGCAACGCACTTGTGACTCCTGAGGTTGCTAGTGTCTATGGACGGTGGTGATCGCTTAACAACAGGTGACCCACAGATTCGTTTGCCTCCTATGACATAAAAAAAATATGTATATAAGCCTTGACAAAACACTTATGGACATCAATTTGGATACTGGGAGGATATTTCCAAACATTGTATTTAAGCCCTAACAACACACTTATGGATATCACTTTGGATACTGGGAAGGAATTCCAAATATCTATATATTAATACCTGAAGCAAAATCTTTGTACCCCCTTTTAAGGGATTTCCCGTGACCGGGTGAACTTGAAATTTGGCATAGATTAGGTTTATATGGCAGAGAACTGCAGAAAGCTGTTTATTTTAAATAAGATGCATTAGAAGTACATTAAATTAATTAATATATGCACTACTCAAATTACTGCATGAATTTAACACAACATATACACACATGTAAATAAAAAAGACATTTGACAGACAGACAGATGTTTCTATGCTCGACTATGTATTTTTTAACTCTTACATTCCAATTACCATTTTTCATTGTACATTCATTTTGTTC
Source organism: Antheraea mylitta (assembly GCA_014332785.1). NCBI lineage: Eukaryota > Metazoa > Arthropoda > Insecta > Lepidoptera > Saturniidae > Antheraea > Antheraea mylitta. The sequence continues at coordinate 4,839,364 of JACEII010000026.1, read as the reverse complement.
ATAAAAGTAGTCCATGACTTAGACCTCCGCGGTTACAATGTTGCAATTCAACCTCATGTAGCAACAAAAAAGAATTTATTTTCCAAAGCTAATGGTAGTATTAAAAACATTTTTGTCTTGGATTCACCATTTGATTGTATTGCGCATCCATTACTTTTCCAAACGATGATACTGGGCATATTACTATTTCTCATAATGAACAGACTACATTTAGTTCAATATCACCCAGAAATACCACTTACTCATGATGTCGTGTAAAATTAATTGAAAATTGTGTCATGGGTTGTGATAAATTTCTTTATTTTCGTAAAGTTATATTTACTTGGAATTCGAGAGCTTTACAACCTGGTTTTTGTTTCAAATTTACAATTAATTTCATTTTTCATTTACACATAGATTTTTTTATGTTTATATAATTAAATATCATGGAAAATGGCAAATAACTAAGTAGCCCTGATGAAAACCTTTGATTATAGAAGTATATATACCCTTTGACAAAAGAACTCTAACAAAGTTCAAACATTAAAAAATCAATTAACTATGGTCGAATGTCGAATGAACGTCAACTAGTTCTATTTAAGACCTAACAACACACTTATAGTGTACAATCTACTAGAACATTGGTTGCCAAATATAAAATGTTAATAAAGCCTATCAGGTAGGTTGACTATTCGTAAGTGGAAAACTTGACACCAGGTGCATACCTTTTTTTTTATATTATTCAAGAGGCAAACGAACATGCGGGTCACCTGTTATTAAGCGATCACCGCCGTCCATAGACACAAGTAACCCCAAAGGAGTCGCAAGTGCGTTGCCAGCCTGTATTTAAGGGAATGGAGAGAAAGGGAGAGGAGTCAGAGGGGAAGGGAGGGAGATGGGTCTCCGACGCTCTCACTGACCGAACGAAACGCAACAATGCAAGCACTGTTACTTCACGTCGGTTTTCTGTGAGAGGGTGGTGCTACCCTGGAGAAGCCGACCCATTCATGCTGAAACTAATAATAACTTCAGCGTGACTCTACCACTAAAATACCTCTGGGAACAGCACTTGGGAATAAATCCTCCTAAGTTAAGCCACACTTCAGCTATATTGGACTTTGGGCGAGTTTGTGTTAAAGCGCTACCATTTGACTCACCAGGTCGAAGGCTGTATATCCAGCCTGGTGTACATGCTAGTCGCCAGCCATTCCCTTATGCAGAACGAAGCTATACTGGCCCTAACGTTGCTCGCCATTGAATCTCTGAAGAAACTAACCCCGGACTCTGAACAACCAGTCGACCACGAGAAGACTTATATCACTCAACTTCTAAACTCGGAAATAGGTAAGCATATAGCAATTTTAGTGGACACAAATTGCGCTAAAATGCCAGTGGAAGTCGCGGAAAATCTCATAGCATTCTTAGATATTACCACGAAGAAGAATAAGCTAGCTCTCGATTACAAGGAAGCTAAAGTGCAAGACTCCCTGAAGAAATTCTGTGATTCGAGAAACGATTTCAGTGATGACTTGAAGTCTTGTATCACCGCTGTAGTATCTAATATAATGGGTAACGAGAAAAATAATTGAAAGCTAAGCATTTTAATATTCATAGCTTGTCTAGTCATAGTTTTTTATAACTATTTAAAGTTGCAACAAATATCTGTATCCTGTTGTTCGTTTTATGTATTCTCTGAGATGTATTTAAAAGCCTGTACTGTGTGATATTGTGTTTTTAAATTATTTTAGTATGGTGCCCATTGGAAAAATGATTCAACATACCCAGTTTCATAAAATGTGCCAATACTATAAATTTATTTTGAATTTATGGTTTAAAATGCGAACATTTGAATTTGGCTTGCAATAGATTGTGCATGTTGAAGTTTATTACAGGAACAATAATATATGTATTATAAAAAGTGATTGTAAAAAAATCGATATGCAGTATAAATGTATCAATTTCAAACTTTTCTAATATTTTTTTCGACACAAAACCGAATCTGTTATTCGTTGCAACTCTAACTGTAATCTCTATATGAAATATTTTTAAATTGATGCATTTAAATGTGACTATTTATAATAAATATAAATGTCGTACAAGATATTTTTTTATAATAATCTATGATAATCATTCCAATAACAGCCAGTGATTGTTTTAACGACGAAATTAATTTTGTCATCACAAGTTTCAAAGCTTTAATTGTATATTGATAGATTTCATTACAGACACTTTGTCTGAATTGATAATTTTCATTCTTATTCTCTTATAACTGAGCCTTGTTATGCGTTGAGAACATAGAATTATAAGAAAAAAAAGAAACCATGCACTTCACTATTATTACAGAAGTTGATTCGTAGTCCGGTAAAGCTGTTAAGACCTTGATGGGTCAAAAGCGTAGTCATTTCGAGAAAAAAAAAAGAAAAAAAACCGAAGTTAATGATGAAAATTATTGCCCATCATAACATAATAATGTTTAATATAAAAATACTTATAAATTAACCCCGGCACTGCCCATAAAGGTTTAAGCTCCATGCAAACAAATGTATACCTCATGAGGCACAGCTCAACAGACTGTGGGCAGCATTCGGTTTAAAAAGATACTGGATCTACTACAACACATAGAAAACTTGAACAATAATAATGTAAATTCGTATTTTTTATGCAAAATATATTATTAATTTATTTTTCATTTGTAAGAACTTTTTTTTTTACTGAACGATGTAATTTACAAGTCGTGAAATTAAAAACATGCTCCGCCATCTCGAGATCTGAGTCCTAAAAAATCAGCCGAGCGGTTAATCAGTACTATACCTTCTCTTTTTCAATACTTTACTCTTCTGCTGCTTGTAGTCATGCGTGCGTACATTTGCCTTATACAAACGCGTTTATCTTTATACGTCACTGGGTTTATAACGTAACTCTTTCTCTTTATCTCTCTAGACGTATCTACTTCCATCTTTTTATCTTTATGCATCAAAAACATTGTTATAAAATTAAATTTTATAATATCTGCTCTCAGTGCACCCAAAGACATTTTCATTATAAAACCATCCCAGTTTCCCACCATTTTCAAATATTTTGTGAACTATGAACCGTAAACTAGGGTAATTTTATTTTTCTAGCACAAAACTTAATTTCGTGATGGAAATATTTTTGCATGACAAGACTGAATTGTGTTAATTATTAATTGTATTACTCTATATATGTGCACAACTTCTTATGGAAGAGTTCACAGATCACCGCTATTTTTCCTATGGAGTGAAAAATAATTTAGTTACATGATAATTCTGATTTACGTCATTATTATTTTTCATAAGGTATATATGTATTATATAAATAAATGGGGGAAATAAAGAAATTGCCCGACCGGTATTTTTTTTTTCTTTTAAATATAGCTTTTATTGTTAATCATCAGTGATATAGCAGTGATAAAAACGATATCACTGTTATAAACTTATGATAAAAAATCTTTTATATCATAAATATGTCGAATATTATAAACTTATTTTCTCCACTTCGTGTCATTTGTTTATCTTAATATTTTAGGTACATATTTGCTAAAAATTTTGGAAACGCGACCTTTCGTTCCTATGTCAATTAAAGTATATGTATATATATTCCAAAATAATAATATCGAATGTACTGTATACTGCCATTGATATTCTATTTTTTCATGTGCCATGAATATGTTATATAAACTTATTTGGAATCAGTTACATGTGGACTTATTCGCTCATTTATGTGTGTTCATTGTGAACCGAAACTAGTTTACCATAAACCACTATCTATATTTAAAATGTAAGACACGATATTTACAAGATAACACACTGTTCTAAAAATAAATGACCAAATATTGATAGATTCACTGATAAATGATATACAATTTTTGTGTTTATTCTAATATCAAATGAATAGCTCTAAAACACATTTTTTCAGATTATAAATTATAATCAGTTTTGTTATTAAACACTCAATCTATGGAGTGACTGAGTCACTCGTTTAATTCTAAAAAGAGGAATTATGTGCCTAATCATTTAGGTGACACCTAATTAATATCTTATGACCATTTCAATATCATCACATTCACATCTTTTATTAATATTACTAGATGTAGTATTTAAATACGTCACCTTTTCTTTTGTAATTCCAAATATTTAGTGGAGTTATAATTTTAAGTTTAATATCGATTTTAGTAAATAATTGTTTATTATTTATCCAAATTTATATTGTAAACCCTTAAGATGAACAAGCAAATTAGATTTTAATATAGCTTCATTGTATTATTTTGTTATATTCTAGGTTTTAGTTTCCTATAGTTCGAAAGCGATTTTATCAACGTTATCAATTGTTTTTTTTACAATTATGAAGAAATAAACTTCAATTAGGTTTCTGTAGTGCTGACAAATTATTTAATAGTTATATTTTATTATAATATTTTTAGCATTTACTTTGATATTATAGATATTAAGATTTATTGTTCGTAATAAAATTTATTCTTTACATACCATTTGTGTTTTGAAACGTTGTCAATCTTTTTGATTAAATATTTTTATTGAAATAAATATTGCATTTACCGTAGTATTTGTTTCCATTGAAATAACTGCATAGTATTATATATATGTTTAGTGTGTTTTATTTTGAATAAAATAAGTTTTAGATTATACTATTTGAAAAAAGTGAGAATTTAACTGTGGTCGTGAGTCTGCAGAAGCAACGCTACTTGGGTGGTAACCAGTTTTCTCAACTATATTTTATGTAATTTTTGTTAATTCTTAATAACCCCAATACATTTATTTCGTAATTTTAATGGGTGTTTTGGTTCATATTCGTCTTTATGGTAGTTTATTGTATTTTACAAATTTGAGGAAAAATATAACATTCTACGTTGCTTTTATTTTTATTTTTTTTTCGAAACATCTTTAATATTTCAGTATGTAATAATTTCACATTAACCCCGTGTAACTTATTCATAGTAATTGTCAGTGATTCTGAATCTTTAAAGAAACTAATATTATATCACCCGATTAGGCCTCCCACGGCAGTGGCTCAAGCCTAGGTTCGATCCCTCGGTAGGGAGCCCTTGAGTGCGTTGTTTGCGCGATACGGTGACACACAAATATACATCACCGCTACAACACTACACGAGAACTCCCACACACGTACACGCTTACTCATGAAAGTGGAAGGGTTTACTTTTTTTCCCTTATCGAACTGAAAAACTCTCAATTTTCCGATAATAAATATATGGAGGAGTTGTTGAGGCGTGCATGCTTGGTACACATATACGTTTCAACAACTCATACATATATGAATAGTTAGCTAAGATAGGTCGCGATTTTGCATGCAACAGGCAACAGCCAAGCCGAGGTGTGCCGTGCACCCTTGAGCTGGTTGCCAAAATAAAATCGGCTGAGTTCCTTAAGCGCTCGCCTTAGTAGTTTGGTGAAGCTGTTAAGGCCTTGCTAGGTCAATAATGTAGTCAGTTCGAGAAAAAAAAAAGAATATATTCTTTAGGGTCATATAACGTTGCATGAACTAGCTAGAGACTAGATAATTTCAAGTTTGAACAATAGTAATTTTTTTGGGTGACCTTTTTTATCTTTTTTCGTCGCTGATTATGGAAAACACCCGATAAAGTTATTTTTTTACAGACAATTTTAATTGTTGGCAAAGACATTGATGTTTTCCTATCGATGTTTATCGTACATCGATACTATTGAATCGATTTTGACATCGATGTCAACATCGATGTTTTTCTAATATCGATAATCCCTAGTACTAGGATATTTGATATTCATGGACAGTATACACAGTAGTATACACATACTACAGTAACAAAGAAAGATATTAGTTGTTACACTGGAACACATAGATTTTGAAGTCCTTGGCCTCTGTGGAAGAATCCACAACTCTGCCAGTGTCCTGTACATTAATAACAAATTCAATGCTAAGTTCAACAACAAAAGATTCGAAGTTGATTACCACCACCACATGTTACATGTGTAACATGTAACAAAAAAAAAACAATACACCATCGGAATTAGTAAATTCCTAAACAAATAAGTTAGTAAATATATGCCTAATATGAATAAATATAGATCTATATAGTGCAGGAAACTATAATACAATTATTACAACTCAAATTTATATCTACATTTTAATATACTTGCACATACGGGAAATAAAAGGAGTAAAGGAGAGGGAGAGGAGAAATTTCATATAGGTTGGACGGGATATCTCCGGGGGGAGTATGTTATAGAGCGACACGCGCCGAATTGGATAGTTAAAAAAATATGTTCCAGGTTTCCTTCATCCAAACCATATTCACACAGCGAGTGATCCCGGACTCTAATTATTATTATTTTTTTAAACAAAGGAGGCAAACGAACTGGTGGGTCACGTGATGTTAAGTGATCACCACCGTCCATAGACACTAGCGACATCAGGGATGTTGCAAGTGCGTTGCCAGCCTATATATGGGAGAAGGGGGAGGGAAAGAAGGAAAGAGGAAGGGACGTGGGCCTCCGGCTCTCTCACTGACCGAATGAAACACAACAATGCAAGCACTGTTATTTCACGTCGATTATCTGTGAGGGGGGTGGTACTACCCCGGAGGATTTAATTTTTGGCAACTAGATCAAGGTTACACGGTACACCTCAACTTGGATGATGCCCGTTACATGCAATTCGCGACCTATCTTAGTTAACCTAGCTAACTAATTATTCATATTTGTTGAAACATATATGTGTACCAAGCATACATATCTCAACAACTCTTACATATATTTCTTATCGTAAATTTTCGAAATTTTTTTCAGTTCGATAAGGAAAAAAAAAATTAAAACCTTTCCACTTTTATGTGTAAGCGTGCACGTGTATGGGGGTGATAGTGTAGTGTTGTAGCAGTGATGTATATGTTTGTGTCACTGTATCACGCAAAGAATATATTCATTACGTCGATGTTATCGAAATCACAACGTCGATGTGTCTATATTATCGACATCAAAACATCGAGGTTTTCAGCTAAATATCGATGAATATCGATTATCCCTACCTAGTACTGTTGATATTTTTAGAAATATCGGATTTTCGATATATCGATATTCATAAAAATATCAATATTGGACCTCGATATATTGGAAAAAAATATCGATATTTCGATATATCGGCTTTATTTAAAGAAATGTAAGTCAGCTTAACATTGATTTACAGTTTTTAATTCAGTATATTTAGTACAATTCATACCATACATGTTTTAAAATATAACAGTACAGTTCTAAGAGCCAGTTGCACAAACTTTATTCAATCATATTGGTAATCGTCATCACTATTGTTTTATCTAAATATGATAATTATGTGTATCAATATTTTTCAGTCCATCAGTTACCAAGTTTTTTAAGTAGTGGTAGTCTACTAGTTTCACTAGTGGAATAACATTTGGATGTATGCGGGTTTGAACTCCGGGGTGTATTAACGAATTTAAACACCGTAGCCGAACCCTCGATGGGTCGGGGGGCCCATCTCCTCGTTGCATGGGTGAGACTGACGAGGGGAGACTACTGGTTGTGTACCCAGTAGTCTCTCTGCAGTAGGGCGAAGCCCGGCGTTCACTCGCCAGACTGCCGCAGGGGCAGTTTTTCAGGTTTGAGAGCAAGCTCGACCCCTGGCTGCCCCTACAAGGTGGTGGACGTTACACCGTGGAGTTTTATTCCGTGGGAGTCGGACATAACCCACTCTCTCCAAAAAGGATTTCTCCACGTTGATAATTTAAAAAAATATCGTGCGATCCACGAATACCCTTGAAACTCATGGGGAAGGCGTATAAAACTATTATAAGACACAGTCATACTGCATGCATCTAAGTGCTGGGTAGCTATTATTCAACCCAAGGCTAAGAAAATAATGATGAATAAAAAAATATCGACCGCTGATATCCAAATTTTAATATCGAAATATAGCCCAAAAAATATTACTAAAAAATATCGATAATTTTAAATAAAAATATCGATATTTCGATATTTTATCAACAGTCCTATCCCTACCTAGTACCTACTTATATTACAATACAATAGGACTGTTGATATTTTTAAAAATATCGGATTTTCGATATATCGATATTTATGAAAATATCAATATCGGACCTCGATATATTGGAAAAAATATCGATATATATCGGCTATGTTAAATAAAATGTAATTAAGCTTAACATTGATTTACAGTTTTTAATCTAGTATAGTACAGTTTATACCATATATGTTTTAAAATATAACAGTACAGTTCTAAGAGCCACTTACACAAACGTTATTCAATCATATTAATAATCGTCATCATTATTGTTTTATCTAAATAAGATAATTAAGTGTACCAATATTTTTCAGTCTATCAGGTACCAAGTTTTTTAAATAGTGGTAGTCTACTAGTTTCACTATTAGAATAACATTTCGATGTCTGCTGGTTCGAACCTCGGTGTGTAATAATGAATTTTACAAAATTCGTGTACTACTAATTTAAATTGGTAACAGTATCGTCTGACGGTCAAGAAAAACCGCGTGAGAAAACCTGAGCCTGAGAAATATTCTGGTAGTATTACTATATGTGAGAAAACGTACAATTGTGGTTTTCTCAGAGTTTGAAATTGCCAATACGCCGTGGACTAGTGTGGTGATTATGTCCATACCTTCTTTCAGGAAAAGATCTGTGGCCCTGGATTGGCTCTCTTACAGGCTGATGGTAATGAATATTTTTCAGCAAGAGACTTTTAAAATATTATTTACTTCATGTGATCAGCTGTTTCACTAGGTACTACGATTATTACTAGCCTGCTTTATATTCATTGATCCAAAACGTGGCAGCGTAGACAATAACGGAAGGAATAGGATAAATGCAGGATGCACAAAATGGAGAAAGATGTTCAGGTTATGCGATCCACGAATACCCTTGAAACTCACGGGGAAGGCGTATAAAATTATTATAAGATACAGTTATACTGCAAGCATCTTAGTGCTAGGTTACAGAATAAACGGATGAGAAAAAACTGTACGCGTCAGAGCTGCGATTGTTAATATGTATGGTGTAACTAGAAGTGATGAGAATAAAAATGTATCAGGTAAAGTTTGGAAACATAACCAGTGACAGAAAATATAAAGAAAGAAATAAGAGGTTAGCATGATATAGTCATGTCATAATGAGAAATGAAAGACATAACTAGAAAAGTTTTAAGTATGAAGGTGAATAGATATAAAAGTAGAAGAAACCGAAAAAAGCATGGATAAAGTGTCTAAAAATGACACATGTAATAAGTGTGAATTTCAAGATTATATCTGACCGAGGAGACTGGAAAAAAAAAACAATGTATCAATTCAACCTAGGTGAAATAAGGCTAAGAAAATGATTATGAATTAAAAAAAATATCGACCGCCGATATCCGAATTATAATATCAAAATATCGATATATCGCCCAAAAAATATTACTAAAAAATAACGATATTTTAAAATAAAAATATCGATATTTCGATATATCGATATTTTATCAACAGTCCTACAATACAATACAGCTTTTCCGTCAGCTGAATAAGTTCATTTCCTATAACACTAGACATGCGCAAATCATGTCCGGAAGCGGACCGGACATGGAACGATTAACATAGCGTTCGGAACTAGGTGCGGTTAACATGTTCGCGGAACTAGCTAGTTCCACAAGTTTAGATGTATAGTGTCGGTTCATGTCCTGCATTCAACGTCCAAATAGGTCCTTACAGTTCCTCGGTTTTATTGAAATACATTGCCTAGTAAGCAATTTTATACATTCTTAAAAGTAAAATTGTCGGTTGATTTATTATATACTAGCTGACCCGTGCAACTTCGTGTGCACCAAATCGGTTATTATCTGTTTCAATTATTTTTTAAATGCGAAAAATCTTACTAAGCCGATTGCAGCGACATCTACCGTTTTCAATTGGTAATCCAAACTATACAGGGGCTTACTCAAATATATAGGCCATGGTTATGTGAAAGAAATTTAAAAATAACCCTGTAACCCGTTCGCAGCATCACCTATCGGGTCCAATAAAAAAAAAA